>JAIPRM010002500.1:0-30161 GCA_025469315.1 Stegophylla sp. TES_Ste_2020 | reverse complement strand
GTTCAGAATCGTTTTACTGAAGAAATGATTTATCGTTTCTTTAAAATTTAATACGCCCGTCAAGAGAATACCACCCGTCGTGCGAAGTACACCCATCGTGCGAAGTATGTCCGGCTTTTTTTATATTATTTTGATTTATTTTACTTTTTTGAAATAACTCATCAAATAATTATCTGAAGGGGTTTAAGCCCCCGAAAACTCTCCCTGTGTCCGTCACTGCACCCTCCCCTTCACTGTTGGATCATCCACAGACCCTAGTGATCCCGTGTGTGACGTGGGACCCGAGCTTCGGGCCGGTACCGTCCGCGCGCGATCCCCTCGATCGGTGGTGTTGCAGGCTAAATATTATGCTAAGCTCCACTCAGAATAATACTAAATTACAGAAATTACATTTCATTACGAGTTCACATTTCTTTAAAATTCAACATGTCTATTTAGAACATCATACCCGTGGAACGAAGGATACCCGGCTTTTTTATATTATGTTGATTTATTTTACTTTTATTGAAACATCTTATAAAATAATTTTCGGGAGAGGTGTAAACCGCCGAAACCTCTCCCTGCGTCCGCTACGGAACCCCTCCTCCTCCCTTGGTGGTCAGATCATCCGCAGACCCTAGTGACCCCGTGCGTGACGCGGGACCTGAGCTACAGTCCGTGCGATCCGCTCGATCGGTGCTGCAGGCGTGTAGGCAACTTGGTGTCGCGTCCGCGGTGGCGACACCGGCAGCCAGTTGGACGCCGGCGGAGCGTATAAACAGCGGCGGTCGTGGCGTTCGGGGGGCGGTGACGAGAGGCGGTGGTGGTGCACGGTCGGGTGCCGCTCGCGAGCCCGATGACCATGTGATTCGCGCGCACCCGACGGCGGTGGCGATGGCAGCGACGTCGACGACGACGACGACGACTCGGCGGTACGCTACTTGGCCGTGGTCGTCGCAAGGGACGTGTCGTGCGGTGCGCGCAGGCGGCGTCCGTTCCCGAATCGCCGCCGCCGCTGCCACCGACCGAGTTCCGGAGGGACGACGCGGCCGCCACACCACAGCGGCGTTCGAGAGTCGACGCGGCACAGTGTTCGCGCGGCCGTCGTCGGCTGCACGTGCTCCGTGGTGGCAAGTGCCGCCGGCGACGACACGCGCGACCACACTGCTCTGCAGCACTCGACACTCACCCGCCAGACACGAGGACGTTCGTCACTGGCATTGCTCGGCAGGTAACATGCCTTGATTATATTATTATTATAATTACTGAATTAAAATTATTATTATAAGTATTAGTATTAGTATTAGTATTAGTATTAAATAACTCGCGTATTATTCCTTCCTGACACGGACGACGGTAACGTTTTTAAAGATTAAAAATTTCAAGAAAAAAAAAAAATTCCTCCGTAAAATAATTATATTTTTGTACAAAAAAAAAAAAAAATAAATAAATAAAATAAAAAAATAAAAATAATAAACCTAATGCGATAGTTTATTCGTATTTCTATTTTTTTTTATTTTCCACTAGAAAACTCGAGTACATTTTTTTACATTTCTTTTCCTCTTCGTTCTTACTGGCGTTTTTTACTCGAGAGTCATCTCTTCGTGCTGGCTACCACTGATATAGTATAATATTATTATAACATTAATAATATAATATATTATATCAGTTTTACAGGACGTTTTTTTTTTTTAGTGAATGATGGAATTTTTTTTTTTTGTCACTTACTTTTATTTTTAAATGACAAGAATTTTTTCCTGAGACAACGCTAATAGTCTAGTGTTGTTTTACGAATCAAATACTTAGAATCTTTTTGTTCTTCAGTATTTTTTGGTTTTTTTTTTAGCATTTATGAAATGTTGATGAAAACAAGTAGCTATAACTGGAACCGATCAGCGTTTAGGCTACTTTTAAAAAAAAATAAAAAATAAAATATTATTCAAATTATGAAAGATAGCTTCATCATAGGTTAAAAAAATTTAAAATACTCTGTATGAAAATGAGTTGATTTATTATCATGAAATATATTTCAACTTCTTTTTTCTTCAAAAGTATCCCCATCTCTGATCGATTCCAGGTATTTTTTTTTCCACTGACTTTGTGAAAAAAAAAATATACAGAATAATATAAAAATCGTCGTATTTTAAAAATAAAACTTCACATTTTTGCGTGAGGCCATTCGAAACTGTTCTAGAAAGTAGAAAAAAAATCATTATTTAGAAAAAAATGTAGAATGTAAAGGTGAATAAACCAACTCGGAAAACTCCATTGTTTTCGATAATTTGAAATTGCTTTTAAAAAGTTTTTATTGCTCTCGATAATATGCAACATTAACAAAACTTTGATAGTTGCACAAATAGTTTTACTTTGATCAAAACAAATATTTGGAATTAATCATTTTAATTAACATATTTTGAACTATTTCCTATTATCTAAAAAAATTCTGGACATTTTGATAAATCATTGAATACGCGTCTGTATAACAAACAATTTCGTAACATGCAAAAATATTTAAAATATGCGAAAATTTGGAAAATAAAATTTTGCATTTTTATTCTGCGTATTATTAAATGTATTTGTTTATCATTTTGTTGTTTTACTGATTGAAAAAACAAATTTGATATGCATAAAAAAATCGCGATCGTCATTATACATTTTTGGTAATTATAAAAATGATGATTACCAAAAGTTTAGAGTTACGATTGTAATTTTTATATACCATGTTAAATTTTGTTTTTATAATTTTTTTAATGTATCGTGAAGTTGTTTCAATAATATGCACATTGCACATTATATTCTAGACTAAAATTGTTGTATTTATTTTTATTATGTTTTATACAAAAAAAAAAAAAAAAATAGATATTTAAGTATTTATGAAATTTTATTGAACTGAGTTAAGTTAAAAGTGTAAGTTGGTTTATTTTTTAACGGTCCTTAATAGCATTTATTATTATTCTTACAAATATTGAAAATATCGAAATAATAATCGTATTCACATAAACATGAACAACACTTCGTTCGCTTGACGACAATTTTAATAAAATAACTAAGTTAAACATTTCATTTATAAAACAACTTTAACTAATATATTAACAAAGTTATTTTATTGTATCTCGGTTTATTATTTAATTTCAAAAATATAATTATTGCAAAGTATTATCCACTATCGAACTCTTGACATTTTAACTGGCGGCTAAATTGCGGCTCGCAAATTGTTTGTTCTAATTGATGTAAAAAAAAAAAATAATAAATAAATAAAAAATGCCAGGGTGAAACGTTTGTATTTTAAAATAAAAATAATCTGACCTAACAGCAATATTATGTGAGGAATGTGTATTCGTATTTTTCTCGTGTTTCTCCCTTGAACACTCGACGACACTCCAAAACCATTTTATTTTTTTTTTCACTCTCAGCACTTACATATTTTTCATTGGACCGCATAGCTCGTGAGTCTTTTTTCACCGGCTACCCCTGGTTTGCATGATGAGTTTCGATAATAATATTAACAATACACTAAAATGCGTAATATCTATTCGCATCCCGTCTGCGATCGGGTCGATTTTCGTTTTTTTTTTTTTTATTTCAGTGGTCTGCGTGTACAAATAATATTCGCCAGCATTATAGTATTTTATTATACGCACGGTTTCCGTAATACTCTTGTTATCGATAATAATATTAAAAAAATACATTTTAATGGACGTCAGTGCGAGTCTGTTTATCTCTGTCTGAACATTATTATTAATATTATCTTACGCGGACGGTGAAGGAAAACCGCACAACTCGTAATTTTCTCGCGTCCGAGTGGAATTCCGAGTTTAAACACCCATTAGCGAATTGAAAGGGAATAACATTTTCGAGAGGGTTGAAATACCGCATTTTACGTGAAATACCGGTCGACGGCTATTTTAAAAATCTAAATTCCATTGTCAAATGGCACTCATCAATCATTACGAATTCTGTTATAATTTACGCGTATGTACTTAATCCGTCCCAAAGACAGAGAAGACCTTGGGCTGGCGTCATTTTGATTATTATTTACTTTATAACATCTATTCATTAATCGCGTACAGTATTATAGAGTAGTGGTTCTCAATCTTTTCGAGACCACTATCCCCTATAATTTTACCGATATTTTGAGCGGCCCTTTTGTTATGAAAGTATTAGAAAGAAATGACAATTTTTTTTTTTTTTTTTTTAACTATTGTCATATTAAATTTTAAATAAAAAATACTTGATAAACGCGCGTTTTTTCAAAAGAATTCCCAAATTTTTGTTAATTGTAGCTGTTAACAAAGATTATCTTGATAATAATAAAAAGTAAAGTAAAGTAAAGTAATGTAAAGTAATGTAAAGTAAAGTAAAGTATAGACAAGAAAGCCGGACATACTTCGCACGACGGATATTCTTTGCATTTCGTGTCAGATAGTGTATAAACTTATTATATGAACAGTCATAATTTATTTCATTTTATTAATATTTAATATCCGCATATTTATAACTGAGGAGTTCTGATAAACATAAAAATATTTCAAATTCGTCATCGTCGATAAAATTTTTCCTCAGAAGTATTTTATTTTTAAAATCATTTATTTTATCAGAAAGAAATAAAATATTAGTATTTTTTTTTGTTGTGGACTAAAATTTAGACAATTTGATTAATCAGTATCCTCGAATCGCAATTCGCCGATAGTACAAAATAATTGTATTCTATAAAAAATAATATACATAATATAATCTATAACTTTTTTGTTTGGTATTAAATTATTGGCGACCCACAATTAAAATTCACCACCTCTATAAGGGTTGCGACCGCTAGTTTGTGCATCACCGGTATAGAGTACAGGTGTATTTTAATGTTTTCTCGAATACAATGTGGTACACGTACACGTATTAAAACGATTTTCCTAGTTTCGTTGCGCGCGCGGTACTATAAGTTCAATACGTGTTCTTACGTCCCACGCACGTTTATTTATACCGTAATTAATAATTTTATTATTAATTATGATACAGTATGCGAACGAGCCAAACTCGCGTATAAACAAGAACGAAAAATCGTTATTATTTTTGATATTTTATCGTCGACAGCGTGTTCCTCGGTTATTCATCGGTTTCCCAATTATTATTATTTTTTTACATTACTCTTTTATCGACTTTGTTAATGTATCGTCGTTGATGTTATAAATTACAGCGTACGTAGTTTGAAAAATTGCCGCACGAAGAGAGTTACGTCAGTGAGGTAAGTACTTTTTTTCGTTGAAATACAAAAAAAAAAAAAAAAACCGCTATATTTGTCATTATGACTGATGACATCGTACGCGTTTTGATTGAGAATTTTTTAAAATCGATAGTTTTTAGACAATTAAGAGCTCGGTTTGCAGCTGAGCTAAACTTTCACGATTTTGAAACTATGAAATCGTAATAATACATTTTAAATTTACTTTATTCGATTTGCTTTTGATTATCGTAACACAATGCGGTTATATTCGATATATTATATTAGGTACGTGTAAGTTTATTCAATAGAGGGTAGCAAAATGTATTTTAAAACAGTTGAAAAGAATATTAATAAATGATTTCGTAGTCGGAAAAGAATTCTAAACTATTTTCAAAAAGTACTTACATTCTGTAGTCGTACTCGGGTACGCATACGGAAAATGTATTTAATTTCATGTTTTGCCGTGTAAATTTAAATTTTCTTACTGCAAATTCGACGGGAAATATTTCATAAAACGCACTTCGGCTATTGAGACCGATGAATATATCATTAGTAATTATTCACAGTGCCATGTGAAATTAATTAGAAAATGCTTTGTTATAGAGCGTTTTTTATCTCTATACTTGCTTACTTAATTTTGTCTGTAAAATTTTATTTGTGCTTTGTGAAGCGAAACTGCCAAATATCTACCACTTGCAAACAACTGCAGGGAACTCGATTTAGTCGTTATTTATTCAGCCATTAAGTATACATATAGCACTACTACGGCGGCACATCGATTGCCCATGTACTCTAAAGATTATTTAAATATGAGACAACCCCTCACTGCAACATACTTGAAACCAAAATCATTACTATTTTACTCACTCTGGGAATTAGAAAAAAAATGCGTCCGAATGTAATACGATCCGGTTAAATTAAGTAGAGTTTAATCAAAATTATATTTATCTAATGAATATCAAGCTTAACGAAACGCAAATTATGGTAGTACGAAAATTATTTTGTGATAAAAATTAAATACTCGTTTCAACCGTCGCGTTCGAAAAATATAATTTATTCCGAAAAATCGTTTTTTAACCAAAAAGTAGTCACGTTTGTTTCTCTTTGTTGTCGATTTTAATAAAAACGTGAAATTGTATTAAGTATAATTTAATGCAATTATTTTGTAATCTCAAAGTCACATTCACCGAGGACATTTATTGTTGACGCAAATTTATTGTATACAATTAAAAAAAATAATAATAATAAAATAATTTATGATGTTTACATAAGTCTTTAATTAGATAAATAAAAGTTGGGGTTTGTCGCTCAACAAATATAACACTGCACCGTAAAATTATATTTTAAGGTACTCTGGATCAGTAAAACCAATTCCAAAATGCTAATTCACACGATAAGATCATTTTTATTTTTTTAAATAAAATAAATACCTCCGCTATCTTTTATTTTATTACAACGAAGTGTTTTTTTTCCGGATGTGATTATATGTTTTGGTTTCAACATTTCGTCAGAACGCGAGTAAATACCATCGATCCGACCGAAGTTTAGATTGCGGCGCAAACAATTAATATTTCGTTATCGGCTTTTGCGATTTTTAATAGTTAAATTTATTAATATATTATATCTCGTACACACTATCGCATGGAAACGTAATGCGTAGACAATATAGAATAGTGGTTATAGGATATTTTCGTTGACTTTTGAAAATGCGTTAATCGACAATTTTTAAATGTCGTAAAGAAATTATAATAATAATAAAAACGCGTAGTGTACTAATGTAGATTTGATGGAAATTATTTAAAATTAGTTTTAATTTTATTAGATAATTTGTAATATTTAGAATTGATATGATTACAATGCGATATTTCATTACCAGTGCCAGTAAAATAGTATTATTTATTCTCTTATTGTAATTATTTTTCATTTCAATTTAACGTTCTTTGTAGAAGTCTTCTGAAACTCGTATTATTAATTATTTTATTATTGTAGGATAGAATATTTTATGATTATAATGGAAAATTTTCGAAATAATAATTTATTTGATAATATCGTGGCTTGATGTGTAAGCGTATTATAAGAAAACTCGCTTTGAACTTAACAAATAATTAGTATGTGTTAATAGTAGTCTGAATTACACACGCGCGCGCGCACACACACACACATACTCATACACGTTTGCTATATTGAAAATAGTTAGATTAACTTTTACTCTTGACTGTAATCTTTTGCCACGCAGTAAAAATAATTACAATAAGGAACTGCGTAAGCTTAGAACTTTTGACGACGGCCGTATAAAATACTAATTATAATAATATTGTTGCACTAGATGGCGCGCATTAAGTCCGCGGGATTATGAAGTGAAATAAATGAGAGTAATAGGTACTTTGAAATTTTAGCTAGTTTTTCGGGGGCGTTGGGGGTGACGAGTCCGTGTGCGGGCGCGAGTAAAGCGTAAAAAGTTATTGCAGCAGTCTGAGGAACTTAATCGAGTTTAATTCTCCGTCGGAAGTTACCTTCTAGTTTTTAGAATTAATTATGACCCGGCTCCGTATTAATCAGTACTGGTGTGATTTGTTATCTGCCATTTATCATCCCATCTGTACGAACGTCGCTAGTTTAGCTTTAGTCGCTGATGAGCGTTGCACAAACAATAGTTAAATCCGCGTGATGCTTGCTACTCGAGTGGATTCCGCCTGTCGAACAGACTTCTAATTCAATTGATAATGAACATTACCTATTCATTATCATGTATCGTAACGTCACGTAACTGTAGCAAAACTTACTATTTTTGATTGAGTAATGAAAATGTAAATACAAAAAGTACAATACACTTATTTTTTAACTCGACTCCTGATTTGTAAATTAGAAATAAATATAATTTATATTATTTTACAATAAATATTATATGAATCAGCACTGTAAAAATATTCGTAAAAAAATATTTAGTTATACACACTGACTAGAAAATAGTATATACTGTTCATATTTAAATGCTTTGAACGGAAACTTAATATTGAAACATTTTGAAATACTTCACATTTTTTCATAAATTTGAATGGGTATTGTGTATAAAACCAAATGAATTTAATATATAAAATATTTAATGAAAAAAAATGTTTATTATTATTTGATAAAGTCCCTCATTAGAATGAAATTCTCAAAAAACACTTAACAATTATATGCGTTTTCACCTAATTTAGCTAGGGGAAAAGGGTCTACTGTAGAAATATTTATTAAAACTTAAGCATTTTATTAATTAATAATATTATATGTGTCATGTTGGTATCTACAAAAATATTTAAATAAAATTATTCTGTTTCTTCTGACCCTATTCCATAGAAACACACACATACACACACTCTGCAATATGCCAGTGGGCAAAGATATTTTAAGGGGGGCGGGAGAGAAGTGTGATGATTTCACCCCTGTCGTAAAATCTTAATGTGGGTGAATTCTTGTATTCGCCTACCTAAATTAACACTACACTATTGCAATGTGTAATATTTAATTGAGTTCCAAATATTGAATTCAGTCCCACAAATACTTTTGTATTGTCGGAATTGAGTCCTATAAATATTTTAAGGTTGTTTGAATTGAGTCTCTTCAGCCTATTTGCGATGACATTGAATTGTACATCCATCAAGCTTTTACGCAAAATTGAATGCATTGTTTATTCACTCAGGACAATTTTATTTTTTTAATCTTGTGGTTTGTTAACACTCTTATGGGCATACAGTCAGATCTATTAAGAAAAATTCGAAGAAATGGTATAAAACATGCAAAAAAATATTGTAAAAAGAACAATTTTTAAAATAATAATAATATATCAAAATAAAGAAGTTAGGAGATTTAAATACTTGAAATTTGTATAATTTAAATTTTTATCACCAACTATTTAAATTTCTACATTATTTTAATTACTTTAAATAATTATTAAAATTGAAATTTTTTTGTGCTCTTATTTTAAAATATCTCGTTTTTGGGAGACTAATCAGACAACCTACATGCAGTGTCTTGAATAATTCTAATAGGCTGAAGAAACGCAACTCAAACGTTGTCATATTTATCGAATAATTTAGATTCAATTGATCGAAAGGCTTATTATCAGCTATGTTTTTTTTAAAACGTATATATTGTTTTTTATTTTATTATATCGACTCGATCTTAATTTAATATCATAGCGTCTCGATATTCATTAGATACATTATTTAAAATCACAAAATGATTATAGAATTCGAATTTCCGAAGGTACCTACTGAGAAATAATTCCGATACCAGTTAAACTATGTCGACAAACTCAGGGCAGCCTTCCGTAGTTTAGGCGATTTATCAGAGTTGAACAATTTCTCAAATCAAGTGATTCGAATATACGGACATATTCGGCACTTTTGATACAGTGTAAACGGCTGTGGTTTTACCACCCTCATTTGCCCGTGATCGTAACTGATAGTTGTTTTGTTCAAAATGTACAATCAATTTCACTAAGTAATAATGATTGGATATATTTCACCTGAAAGGTTAAAGGTCGTTAACTTAACAACAGGATACAATTAAATTAATCGATTGTAATGGAAGTCATTTGTAAATCATGGCACATTACATAATATAATTATTCATTGAAATACTAATCTTTTATATGTGTCTATGGTAAAATAATTCAATTATGTTTTGCAGTTTTGAACAAAAAGTGTATGATTGAAATATATTATTTGAATTTATGTTGTATAATTATTATTATATTTTGTCTAGGTTTTTTTTTCAATTAGATTGAGATGAGTTTCTATAATATCTGTAATAAATAGGTCATTTAATTCAGGTGGATAATAAAATCGTTATTTATATTGGGTAATGCTAAGACACTATTTCGAATCAAAAACGATTGAGAAATTAAAATTTTCAGACTTTTGCGATTATTTCTTGTGATCACATATTTTGTAAACTTCGAAAAAATAAAAATTTATGGTTTGGTTTTGAAAAGGAAAAGCTTCGGATTCTTTATTTAAATTGTATTTTTTTAATGAAATAAAAACCTCGGAAGGCATAAATTCGAGTTAAAAAATGCAACGACTAGTTTCCTAAGTATTATTTTTAGATAAGTTAATTGGTGAACATTAACCAGGTTGTTTTTGTTCTGTGAATAATTATGATCATTTGATGTTTTTATCAGTTGTTTTGTGTAAAGAACTGTGTACGTTACGCATTTATATTATTATTTGATTTTTGACAAAAATTATATATATATTTTTTACTTGAATATCATGACGCGTATTACGAGTATATATAATATTATGAATAATATTATCATTATTATGACGCGTATTTTTATGATTAAAAAGAACAGTTCATATGTTCAACTCAGTTTTTTTCCCTTTGAAAACTTGTGACGAAACTTAGTTGCTCAAATTTATTTATATTTTCAATTGACCTAAACTTGACTTATTTAATTTTCTTTCAAAAATTTAAACTAGTTAAAAGAATCGGATAATTTGTTCTTCTTTTTGAACGAAAATATTATGCGTTACCATTAAAGACATAATTTTTCGATGTGTCGGCAAGCATGCGTTGATCATATTTTTATTCAACTTACGTAGAAATTCGCCCGATCGAAACGCTATTTTTTTTTCGACTGTAATAAAACGTTTTATACCACACCCGTATACGCATATAAAAAGCAAACTGTATTTTTTATCTTTTGTAAGCTAATAAATTATAACCTTTTTAAAAACAAAATAATTTATCATACAAACCGTTCGTAATTCTTTTACTCTTTTTATTGGTTGTACACAAAGACGTATATTTATTGGCGCAATACTGTAATGCACATTTCTATTTATGCGATTGCAGTGCATATATATACTCGTCAAAAGACTTTTATAAATAGGGGAGGAAAAAAATGTAAGTACGAACATTTGTATTTATATACAAAGCGTTCTGGTTGAAGATTTTAAAGCACTTAAGCGACCGGAGCAATGTAAATTCCATTAGATGCAACCCACCACTTTAAATTAGCGAATCCTCTAGGGGATGACGACGTCCTGTTTACAAAACACATCGGAAAATGACGAACAAAGTTTAAAGATAATGCTTTTAGGTGGTGACTTATTATTTGTATACAGGTGGAAACTTTAAGCTTTTACACTTAAAGAGTGTTTTCATTATTTTGTACTCTTATTCACACCATTGTTTATGAATAAAATATGATCAAATTTAATAACTCATTTACTAACGTGAGTTCATATGAAATTTATGAGAATCAGCACAAATATCGAAATGTGCTAGAATTTTCTGGATGAATATGTTATATCAAAAATTCAAATTTTAGATAACAATTTATTTATTCACCCCTTGTGAGATGTAGGCACTCTAGTTTATCTAGTTGAGTTTATCCAGATATCACGCAACACTGATAAAATTACAGTGGTTAATACAGCACGACAAGTTCATTTTCAAGTGACAGGATCGCTGAAAATTTTAAACTTTTTCTAATTCCGCTCATTGAGGTTTAAATCCCGTAAGTACCTACTGGTAATATAGCTTTGATATATCAAAGGAATATTCGCTATTTTTTCAACAATAATTTTTATCGTGACTGCTATTATTTTTGTAAAACAATCGCATTTGTTGTGTTATATTGTTTGAAAAAATATAGTTATAAAAAATCATTTCAAATTTGTAATATTAAATCAAAAATTAATTTCGATCAATCAACTGTCATATTTTATAAATATAAAATACCGAGATCCGAAATTCGTGTAATTAATTTTATCTTTGACGTATCGTATACTTAATTAATAAATAATATAAATTAATAGTATGTTAAATTAATTGAATGTTTGTATTTATTTTTTAGAATGTTTATCGTAAAGTTGGTATAAAATAACAAAATATTATAATTAATTTACAACAGTTGAGTTACTATGGTTACTACGTTTCCAAAATAATTAAAAGTTATTTGACATTTTAATATGATTAAATAATATGCATACTATATTATATTCACCAAGATCAAAGCGTTTAGCAAGAATTAAATTAATCTCCTTAGCACAGTTTTCAAGAAATACTATTTATATATTCTTAAGGCATATTTCTAATTAAACGTCCTTATAACCTTTGTATAATTTACCCATTTTTCGTCTCTTAAGTGTAATTTCCATCAAACCCAGTGGTTGCTTTACACAAGGTGTTGGTATTGCAAAGTATACATGAAAGTGGCTGTGGCAGATCTGAACAATTTGGAGTAGGTAAAGGGAAGGTCATTAGTCTGTGGAAGTCTAGGTTTTCTGAGAATTTAACACTGGTAAAAGGTGATTATTTTATCGTTATACATTCATTTTCCGGGAACATTATGAGTCTTTTGAAATTAACGATATTTTTTATTCGTGTAATTCGTGTTAATAAAAGTTTTGTCCAAGTTCAGATGCTGGAAATAAAAATTTTCCTTAATTATTAACAAGAAATTAAGGTAGACATTTTGGAACGAATTTTACGGTGTATTTATTAAAAATAATATTGGTTATATCTTATTTTGGAAAGATTTGTTCTATAATAAACATTTTATATCAAAATGTTCACTGCATATTTTCATATCTATGTAAGAAATTTCATAAATATCGGTGAGATGATTTTTTTAGATTCTGAAGTGTTTTTACCATTATGTTTATTTTTAATTAATAAATTTATTTATTTATTTTTATGTGTGTACACGTTTTCTTATAGAAATATTTATCTAGAAGTTTCGACCAGCAACTTTTTGAATAACAATTTGTCTCTAGATGATAATGTTTTAAAAGGTCATTTTTTGAAATTCTAAATAGTTTTCTCAAAATTTGGGAAAAAACTTAAAAAATTTGACGAAAAAGACTCGGAAATTATCTTTTTTTAATCTAAACTTTATGAAAATTTAAATAATAATATGAAAAATATTTTGGCCCAAGTAGACTTTGAAAATTTGAAAAATAAATTTTGAAATTTTTTTTCTTCTCAGCAAATTAATTTTTTACATTTCTTAGTTAATAGTGAAATATAAAACTGCGTGGGTAAAAAATACACATTTTTTTTTTACCATAACAAATTTTGTAGTTTTTAGGTAAAATTGTTTTGATTAAACTGAAGCTCCATTTAGAATTATTGTCTTATTGAATTAGTGATTTACCGTTCCTTTAAAATTTAAAATATCTTCAAGAGTATCTCACTCGAGGAATGAAGAATACCCAAAATGTGAAGAACGTACTTTTTTTTTCTTTTTGTTTATTAAGTTTTAATTTTGACAAATAAATGTTCTAATTTTGCACTTAATAATTTATAATTACTTGATTTTTTCCAAACAAAATTATCCATAATTTTTTATATTAACAAAACAAATTTTTTCTTGTTATTCGATTAAAATACACTAAGAAAGAAAATATGTTAATTATTCTCACGTCTCACATTATACTTAAGTCACGAAAGGTGTGTGAGATGCATATTTTTTCTATATACTCACAATTTATAGAATATTATTCTAGAATTGCGTTCTATACATTGACGTGCGTTATAATAACATTTGAAATACATATAATTACCTATCAAAATATTTTAATTCCCATAAACTTGAATACTTAATTCATATTTTATAAAAATCGTTTTCTTGAGTCATTTCTATCAATTGTATATTCATTTATTTTAAATACCCACAAGACACCAAGGTGTTTATAAAATTGTTATTATTTTTAGTAATTCCTTCATAGTTTACAGATATTGAATATGTAATTTAATTGTTATGTTTTACTGATATCATATTTTTGATTCAATAAATTTCAATTTTCAAACCACTTTCTATCATATTTTCATTAAATCGGTGTTTTTAAATAATATATAATTATAAAAATATTTAATAATAATGTAATATTTTGGGTTTATATCAATCGTATTTTCTTAAACAGATATAATTTAGTTTATCGATAATTAATAGTTATTAATTACTGATAAATAATGACGTGTTCTTTGAATAGCTTTTTTTCACAATTAATGCAAATTATTGCATATTTTGTTAATTTTATGTCGTATGACTTTCAAGCCTCTATACTTATTGCGGATTACATAATATTACGGGAACGTGGTGAATATACAGTGAGACGGATTGAATTATCCCCTTCCCCCCATATTCACTCGCACAGATACGTATGTCCGATATGTAGAGGTGTATCCCCGAAACTTTCTTCGTGCCCCGACGATGCTCGGGTAATTCGTCAAAACAACATAATACGCGAACTTGGTGACATTTAATAATTAGACGCGCATGTTTTTGATGCCATTATACATCCTTGTGTAACCTAACGTCATCGTGGGTACTTCACCGATATAGTTTTGCGCCGTCAGCTCTTTCTGAGGACAATGAAAACACCGCGAAGCGACACGGGGTCTCTGGAAATTCACGAACTCGAGGAGTTGTTCAAAGGAACGTCATTGACCGAGAGTGTGTACTTGGTGCGGACGGGAAGTGTGACGCGTAAAAACATCCCTTTGACGATCAAAAGCGTTTATTCTGTTTATATCCGGTTTTACGCGCTCGCGAGTGTGTGTCTGTGTGTGTGTGTGCGTGCGCGCGCATTAAATTTAAAAGCTCAGGGCTGCACACGATAAAATGTTATTATCTTATTTAATTACCTAAAACTAACCAGCATCACACCCGTAAAAAACACTGTATCGTTACTAATTATAGCTGTTGTGTTATGACGTTACCGGCGGTAGGGGTTCCGGGGAGAGAGCAAAGGGAATCATTGCCCCCCTCCTCTACAAGCTACCGATGATTGCAGTCAACTCCAAGTCCTTTCAAGTTTCAAAAGATTTTTTTACTCGGTTTAAAGCTATAAATGATTGTGAATAGTTAATTTTAATATATCAAATTTTTAATAGACGTAATCGTAAAAGAATTAATACCAAATAGTACAAGTGATACTACAATAATTGCTTTAATTCAAATAATAAAATAAATGTACCTAATTTCTCTCGTATTATATTTGTCTATCGAATGTCATATTTTATTGCTTATTGTTTACTGTTTTTTTTTCATTTAGTATCAATTTTTAAACTATAGTTTCATTTTCTTTAACATTTCGTGTTTATTGTAAAATTTTTCTTATAGACGAATTAAAATGATACTAATTAATTTATTTAATAAATAAAAAGAAACCCATTTAGAGAAATATTTAGGGATGGAAGTATTTACCTTCATAGCTCACCTTTGGCGCACGAATTCAAAAACGTAAGTTCAGTGAAAAATTGTGCAGGCTTATGTGTCCTATAAAATCCAGCTTCAGATCCGCCACTGAACGTTACATTATTCATTTGTATACGCTCAGTGTCACGCGATAGCTAAATATTTAGGTAGATAAATTTATCTAAATAAAAACGAAAATTGACACTTTACTTTCATATAAATAAAAATCGTCACCATTTTAATGAATAATTTATCTAGATCATTCGTTATCGGTCCGAGCCAAATTGAAAATTATTTTTATCTAGATAATAGTGATTAAACGTTTCTTTTTCTTTTTTTTGTCAATCTCTCGACTTACGCAATAACAACTTTTGTTTGTGAATTTTATAGTTACATTACTCAGTTCTAATATTGGGTATTTTTGCAGTAGCTATATTGTTCGCGGTTGCTCGTAATTAGGGGGAAAGGATACATACATATAATCACCCTGGAGAATTTCAAAAATTGCATAACACGAGACGTCTGTAAAACGTATAACTAAGTAAATTTATGTTAGCAAATTACTTGTTTATTGTTATTGTCACTATTTTTGCTCTTTGTATCTGAATTTTATATTCATATTGGATGTTCTCTATTTGAAATTAAATTTTTCCGTTCTGAGTGTTCTGACCTTCACTAAAATTTTCCATAGAGACTCTGTGTCGTTATTAGTTATTTTTGAGTTCTTGAGTGTGTGTTACGTTTAATTCTTTTCAAGGCAATAAATGCTGAACAATATAGTTAATGAAATTCTCAGTGTGATATTTACATATTATGGACCGAGATGCCAGTAGAAAGTAAGTTCAGTGGGTTCAAATTGTAAGTATAATTTTCATCTTGTCATCAGCCTAGTCCATAATTTATGAATTGATTATATATATTTTTATTTAATATACATAACATGTACGAGTGGCGGTCATACTATATAAATGAAAACTATTTACATCCAGTACCTCCCCTCCCCGGTTTATTCATATCATTTTCTAAACCTGTAAAACATACACACACACACACACACACACACGATTATTGTTCCTCGTTTTTCTTTTACAAAAAATAACACCAGTTTTGATTTAGGTCAAATAATAATAATAATTTTTAAAAACAAAATATATTTACATTGGGAATTTCGACATAATACCGTTGTGTACACATGCGTTTAGAATTCATTGTCACATACATAAAATATGTGTACGAATTATTGGAGGGTTTTGAACATTTAACGTGTGCATTAATTTGAAGTCTGAGGCAATAATTTTTTTTGTTTCAATGACTTAATAATAAAAATATAAACTTTTATGACGTTTTCCCAATCGAACATTATTTTTCGTTTTTTAGTTGAATAGCTATTTAAATGATTGTCTTAATAATTATCATTAATTAAAAAAAACAATAGTTTTAATGGTTTAAAAGCCATAATTTCGTATTTCTGTGTAATTCTCTGAGTATTTTTGTATCACTGTCAATAAAAAATTTTGAAAGTCTTAATAGGATTTTTCAGTCATTGATTATTGTAAGGCCCTGATGTCACTGTTGACACAAAGCATTTAAAAACGATCGTTTTTCAAATTGTTGAAGTCTGTCAATCGATCTATTTCCTTTCGTGAGACATTATCGTAACCTGCAGACACATAGAAACAGACTCGTCCTGCAATGACGCGATGCTATATTGTTATAGCGTCGTCGTGAAACGTGTTTAAAAAGTTCGAGGGAGATTGACAAGGCGGAATGGATTTTTATATCATAATATAGGAAAATAAAACGATTACCAAACATTCAAGTAGATATTCAAGTTAAAAATTTTCTTATGTGTACGTTAAAGTGTGTAATTTTAGGTAAAACTAACGAATTTCATCGAAATTCTAACTTCAAACGGGTATAAAAAAAAAGTTGACTAACGATATTTGAGATTTTTTTAGGTCAATTAGACATATATGTCAGTGAGATCATATTAAATTTTCAAGTCTTCATATCGAAAATCAAAAATTTTTTTAAAAAAATTTAGAAATTTCCGAAATTTTCAAAATGCTGTACTTAACTCAAAATTGATCAAATGTTTTTGACATTTTTATAAAATGTTCTTGTAACTATTTTTAGTGGTTGGTGAAAATTACAAGTCTCTAGCTGCATTATTTTAGAAGTTATGTCAAAAAGTAATTTTCAATTTTACAAAAATTGTGGTAATTGCATATTTTGCCATTTTTCGTCAATTTTTCGACAGTTTTTCCCCGTTTTTGGAAAAAGTATTGAGAAGTTGGAAAAATAACCTCTTTAAAGTACCATTTGGGTACAATTTCGGTTCTATAGAGATACTGATCCAAACTTTTGAACGAGTATTTCTATACGAAAAAGTATTTCCAGAAAGAAAAAAAAAATAAAATAAATAAATAAACATCATTGTAAAAACATAAGCTTCTTATTCACTTCTTTCAGAATCTAAAATAAATATCATTGTAAAAACATAAGCTTTTTCACTTCGTTCAGAATCTAAAATGATCGGTTTGTGTGTGTGTGTGTGTGTGTGTATTATTCTTGCATAGGAACCCTATGAAACTTTTTCCCTTTTTCTAAGAAATCGTAACACATAAAATAAGATCGGAGCTTCGCGCGCTGCTGTCTGAAATTTAATTAATCCGTTACGAAATGCGGACGCGGATGCATAATAACTAAGTAATATGAAAATTATGGCACTATGACGGATACACGCGCGTACATATATAGTTTAAAGTTTCAAACATTTATTTTTTACGAGCTCTCCCAAGCCGCCAACTCCATTATAATATTTATGCGATATGAGGTAAACTCTCTCGGAACACATATTCGCGGACTTTTCGCGCTGGTTTCTCCGAACATGAACTTTTATCGTCTAGAAAATATTCCACCTGGAACGTTTTTATAATGATATACGGGATGTTCCAGTTCGATTTGACAAACGCAATATAAATTTGTTCTATTAATAATTTTTAAATTTTTTTGTTTGAAAATTATTACTACAGCATTGCATTACAGCAATAACTTATAATTTTTTTTTTTTTTAGGACTAAAATTTTCAAATTTGAAATTTTGTACTACATTATTAGAAAAAATTATAAATAGCCATTTTGTGAAACCGAATTTTAGAAAAATATTGGTTCTTAAATTAAATCTTTAATAAAGGTTAATCCCTTCATTTTCTACGACTTTTTGAGTATGCGAATTGTTTAAAAATATTGTTAAATAAGTCATATTGATGTCATAATAACACCATTATTATGATATATTTGGAAAAATTATTAAAATATTCACTAACTTAAAAAAAAAAATAATCGTAGAAAATGAATGGATTTATTAGAGATTTAATCACAAATATTTTTCTAAAAATCAGGTTTAACAAAATGGCATTTCGAATTTTTTCTAAAACTGTAGTATTAAATTTCAAATTTGAAAATTTGTCTTAAAAAAATAATTTATGTTATTGGTGTAACGCAATGTTGTAGTAATATCTTTTTTTTTAAAGAAAAGAATTGTTAATAGAATAAAAGTTACTGCATTTTTCAAATCGTATTTAAGAGAATTGATTTAAATATTATCGAGCAGATATGTCACACAGCGTCTCACATAAGAAATTTCGATAATGCGCACAAATGTTGTTGCGCACTATTGTTAAACGATGAGGGCCTTTTTTCACGAGAAAAATTTTTTTAACACTTTATATGTTACGTGATTTTATCCAAAGGTCAAGGCTGTTATTACAGCTTGAACATATTTATGCTAAAAAAAAGTAACTATGTATTTGATCATACTATTGTTCTAAAAATATCTTAAAAGTTCACTGCAAATGCATATTGGTAAAACGAAAGTACAAAGTTACAATATAAAATAGGTATTAACTATAAACAATTCATTTTTATACACTTGGCGAGACTAAGAAAAGTTATCACTATCTTATAGCTCACACTACGAATTAAATAATAACATTTAATTTTTCGTTCGAATTTTTATAGAATTTTACTTTATTTCTTAGAATTATCAAACGATTTTTGCTTAATTTGAATTTTTCAAGAAACGGATTTGTATATAATTCTGAAATAAATTTATTTGCCAAATAGAAATCTACAAATTTGAGAACTCGAGCCTTAAATTATAGGCTTTATAGGCGCAAAGTGCTCTGCTTACAAATAACGTCTTGTAGTCGACTCTCCGACATTTTCAGTGTTACTTATTACAGGACATAACTTTTGCATGTTAAACCTCGTTAAAGAGTCGATACTGATGGACACGATTAATCTTCATTTCAGATTTTACCATTTACGTTTTTCATTTTAAGTCCTATGCAACTATACACTTCACCACTTTGATAATTTACTCGATAAATTAAATGTATTATGTTCAGCAATTTTTGATTGATGGTTTTATGCTAATGAGGAGTAAAAAGGAAAAATCAAAACTGCGAAAACGATAATAGAAAATCGTAAATAAAAAGCGATAATCATAGTTATCTGAAATAAAATCTTGTTTTTATACTTCAAAAAAGTCAAATATAATATATAAATAACTGTAGTTCACGTATCGTTTCCCGAAATTCGATTAAAAAGCTACAAGAATTTTCGTCTTTATCGATAAATCACGCAGAAGGGTAAAAAAATTCCTAAAATCCACATCAATTAATAATTTAAAATTAAGGGTTTTCCACCAGTATCTATCAAATGATTCTGTCCGTTATTTTTTTTTCCGAGCCACTTGTATATATCCATGAACTAATTCTAACTCGAACATAACAACTATTTCTTAATTGGTAATCCACCAATTATGGTCACAGAAATAGTTCAAAATATTTTTTTTTTTTTATTTTAAACAACTATTGAATATTCTAAATACGTCTAATCGTAAAGCGAACATAAAATATGAACTTGTATCATTGAACAAAATAAAATGGATACAGTATTAAACAAATTCACTTAATATCATTTCCTATAAGTATTCATTTGATGAATATGAATTCCAAGAACCAAATTAGGTCAGAAAAAGTTCAAGGAAATCAACAAAATCGGTTATTAAAACTCTATTGATTATTATATGTTTTTTGTCTATTTTTTTTTTTTTTTTATGCGAATAATTAAGAATTAAATTGAATTCATAAAATAATTTATATCATCTGATGTAAGTGCAAAATAAATTTGGCTCTCGAGTAGATAGATCTTGCATAATGATATAATACTGTCAAGTGTGCACAATCGGGAAACATTGTGCACTTATTATTAGTTCTTTGCGCGCATTCGACGTACGTATATATGCGCGAACAAATTGTGTTTTGGCCAAATGTGTGCCAAGTGAATGTCGTCAAACGCATTGTTTTTTTCTACGACCCTAACAAATACGTTAATATTAACTTATGGGCAAAAATCACAGATTTTATTTACAATGTTAAAAAATAATAACTCAGTTTTTCACAATTTTGAATTTTGTTTTGCCGTAACGTCTTTTTCATTTTGCTCTTTTGTCTGTAGGTTAAAACTCTGAAGATCGTAAATTAAAATAAAATGAAAGTAATAATTTTGAAAATTAATATAGTTTAATTTCGGACTATGAGTGAAGTGAAGAAACTAGTGTTTTTAAAATAATTTTTATTTATTATATTTTTTTCTGTAAATACTTCTTCGTATAGAGGTAATTATCCTATAGTTTTGACTAGTAACTTTTTGAATTGGAAATTGCCTCCCGATGGAAATTTTATGAGGTTATTTTATTATTCGAAATTGTTAATAGTTTGTTCAAAATTTGGGAAAAACTACGCAAGAGGCGACAATAATTCTTTTAATACATTTTTTTTTTTTAATCCAAACTTTATGAAAATTTAAATATAGATAGAATATAATGTGAAAAAATATTTAGATAAAAGAAAAGTTATAAAACGTGTAAATTTTTTTCTCATCAAATGTGGCCAAAATAATCAAATATTTTTTGACCTTTTCTCAGTTATTAGTGGAATATAAAACTGGGATTGAGTAAAAATAATTTTGTTATGTATTAATAATAAACTTATAATTTTTAAGTTAAATTGTCTTGAATAAACTAAAGCTCCGTTAAAAATAGTTTTATTGAAGTTATGATTAATTATTATTATTTTTTTTAATTTAAGACACCCACCAAATCCCACTCGAGGTGCAAAGAATACTCACGTTGGGGATTATTTTTGGCATTTTTAAAAATACGGTTATTTACGGTAATTTATCGGTACAGTAAAACATCTACAAATGAACACTTTTTAAAATTAGAAATTCTTATCGATGTCAACTTTACTATTGATGAGAGTTATGAATCTCTTAGACATATTAATATACTATATGAAATAATATGTACTTATGTCAAAAATATTTCCATATTTATTGTAAGTCTACAAAATATAAAGAAAATTATATTTTGTGTTCCTAAATTTTGAAACAAAAATCACTAAGTCATATTAGACCAAGTGTGTTGGAAAGACGTGTCTATTTTATTTCGAAAATATATATGTAACTTCGATGTCAACTAATGTTTTGTATTTACAATAACAAAATATAATTATTATAATGTTCTTTGAGTTAAAAAAATTAGGTACTTAATTTCAAAATTTCACCTAATGTAAAACAATTTATACAATAATGCAATGTATATACCTACTGTCATATTTTTTAAATAATAAATACAAAATTCTCAATAATTGATGCCTTTCAACTATCATAGGCAACAGCTGCAGTCCACTTTTTAGAGGTAGTTAAATGATATTACAGTAATTCAAAAGTGATTAAAATAAAGAGTTTTCTGCATTTTTCATCTCATTCCTTTTAAAATCGAAAAGAAACATTTCTTTTTATAATAACAATAAAGGTAAAAATTCAAATTCAAACCGTGGAGTACGTATTAGTGTAAAAACACGTAAAACACCGATGTAAAAACTCAGTGATAATAAACAGGTATTCAAACAAAATTAAAAATTACATAATTGGGAAATAAATTTCCATAATATTTCTTTAAGCCTCGTAACGTGCATATAATCGCTATATTACTACGCGGAAAGGTCGGTTTATTACATTGAAAATATAAACGCGTGACATTGTAAACGACGGAGAAACGTATAAAAATTAATATTATTACCTATTTACTGATTTCTATCGCACGATTCTCCGGATGAATTCAGAGAATAAAAACTTAAATTCGAATTCATATTTTTTTAACAACATAAATGATTGTATCAAAATAAAATAAAATACAAAACTTCTCGTTTGCTTTTTACAAATAAAAAACTTGAGGACGTATGAATAAGTTCTACGACAAACGATGTCTGTTTATCTTTATTTCTCTTATCTTTTTGAATTTCGCGAAACTTTTTATACGAGTGGAACTCGTCGTGCTGAGCTGAAGTCTTTTCACCAATTTGAATCGTTAAATTTTTCCGTTTTTACTCAGACAGATTTAAAAAATATATATTTATTTAAACACACCGGAAACGAATAAAATACATGTTATCAATGGTCAAAATTGAATAATACAGATAATTATCTTTATTAAATATCTTTTATTATAAAGATAAGTATCTTTTCATTAAAAAAACGTGGAGAAAAAAAAAATTACACAACGCACAACAGGGTAGCATGCTGCAAGTGCAAATACCGAGGCATTGTAATATTTAATCGGAAATTCAACCAGATGAACGTATTGTTATTAATTCTGTCCTACAATGTCATATAATGGTAATATAATGCATAAATATTTTCTTAACCAATTAGTCGAGGACAGTGAAAAGATATTTCTGTGGATTGATAATAAAAGTGTGCATGGGGGGAGGGGGTTAAGGTGAAGTAGGTAATTTCAATCCTTCTGAGATTTTCCACCTTAGGATTTTTTTTTACGTTTTCACTATGTAATCAAAATCGGGTATTGAAAATATTTGTATGACACTATGATAACAACGCTATACTTTTCAAAAAAATATTAGAGTGAAAACAGAGACTTTTTGTAAATCCTAAAACCGAACTATAAATAATAAGAAAAAAAAAAAAAAGAAACAAAAGTTCTTATGCAAATATTTTGTAATTAAATATGATTGTTACTTCTCAATAAATAAGATTTAAAATAATTAAAAAAAATAATTTGTGAATTGAATATATATTTTATAATTTATTCTAGTGAATTTACTTAAATCATACATACCTTATACCCAATAATTGATACCTAATAACTAATTAATAAAAACATGACTGGCACGGAAAAGGGTTGATTTATAATCACTAAATTTCACATAAATTACTTGTAAATAGCATAAAAGAAAATAGGGAGAATTCTGACTACTTATTTGAAGAAAATCTTATAAAATTGTATTTGTGTGCGTTGTTATTGACTCTGTATCAATTTTTTTACCAAGCTTCACCATGATATATTAACAATTTTATTAATATAGAGGAGAATGCACACACAAACTGCATAACTTAATATTTTAAATCTTTGATGAATAAATTAATTTATAGCTTAGGTATACTACGTTATTCCATTATAGATGTATACTAAATTATTAATGTTTAGGGAATACCATAAACTCGGAAATATTAGAAAAAGATTAAACATAAAAAATGTTTAAAATTTAAATACCTCTTAACATCAAACTCAATAAAATTAATAAGTTGTTGGTTATTTAAAATGTTATTAATGATAACGTACAAATTATACAAAAAACACATATGTTTTTAATATTTTAGATTTTAAGCGAACTGAAGAAATTGGTGTTTTTATAATATTATTCATTTATAAATTTTTTTTCTGTAAATAATTTTATGTATGGAAACCTGGATCAGCGACTTTTTGAAACTGGATTTGATACTTTTGAAAGATTATTTTTCAGATTTCTCAATTTCTCAATTTTTTTGGGGGAAAAACAATTCAAAATGGGACAAAAAAAAACTGGGAAACTATCTTTTTATAATCCAAACTTTATGAAAATTAAACCATAGATAGATAACAATATGAAAAACATTAAAGCGCAAAATATTATATATATATATATATGTACTTTACTTTTTTTGTATTTTTTATTTGGATTTTTATGGTCCACAGCTGAATCTACTATGCGTAGAAGTTTCTTTTGTAATAAATTTTATTTTAAAGCAAAATTTTAATATTTATTGAACTCGGTTTTATATTTTAAAGCGTACCTCCAAGTCACGTAATATTATGGCGTGGTGGGGGGGGGTGAGGCAACGCTTTGTCGATTTTTTGTTTAAATGCGTCATATTTAGATACATTAAATCTTTGATTTTTTTTTAATAACATTCTTGAAAACATCCTTTATATGAGATACAACAATAACTGATCTGTCTTGAGTTCTCCTTTTTGAACTTGTCTGATCATATTATATTAAAACTATGTTAAAATGTTATGTTCCGTTGAATTTCCCAAGTTTCGTTTGCACAAGCTGATGGGTTCGATTGAGTAACTCGGGATGAATTTGTATTACCTACATTTCGTATAATTATTAATATGTTACAAACAGCTACCTATATAATATACACACGTGTACGCGGTGTAATAATAATTATTGTTATTGATTTTTTTTTTTTTTAGGTGCAATTCGCGATTGAAATCGACAATAAAATGCTTCGAAACTAGCATTTTGTTTGTTTGAAACACGTGACCTGACGCGTTATGCAATTTGCATTATAAAATCGTAACATTTGTCGACGCTGCCGTCGAATAATAAACAGGACTGTACGACTGCTGTGCAACATGAAATTCGTTCCTAGCGTTCATTGTTGGCCTATATGTTGTTTATTTGAACCATAAGGCACGCGGTGAATGCCAAGATCGAATCGAAAATGCAACTGAATTAGCATCAGAAAACGGTTTATATATTCTATTATCCTATTTGCGGTATTTTTTGCAACGTTCTTTTTCAACGAGAACTTGATCGATTATTATTTCCTACCAGTGGTGGTTACTTTAGGGGAGGGGGAGGAATGGCGGATCGTCCTTCCTTTTTTTTTAATTTAATACATATAGCACAGATTAAATAAAATTAAAAAGTGCACTCTAGATTTATCGAAAAAATCTTTTTTATTTATTTACTTATTTATAAAATCAACGGGACAAAGCCCTTTAACAAAGAAAAATAAAACAATATATAAGAATTTGCACAATATGAGACTAATAGACAAGTGATAATAATAATAGTAATAGTAACAAGATATACAAAAATAAAATTTAGATTATAAAACAAAATTCTAAAATAAATAATTAGGCACTATGTTTTAAAAATAACAAAGTTTTAGCTTTAAATTCTTGACGAGACGAAACGAAAAAATCCAAGATAATTATTGATATAGAAATATGTTTGAATCTAAAGATCTTTTTTAATTTTAGATGTTTAAATACTATATTACATATTACATTCACTTAAATTAAATACATAGTTGAGATCAACAATTTTTTAAGGTTAATTAAATGGAATACCATTTCTGCATATTCGCATAGATCTTTCTATTAATATAGAGATCACTTGCAAAGAAAAAAACGGCATAAATTTCTATTATTGTAATTACATGTCAGCGAATTAACATTATACTTTTATATATTAAACATTTGTTTATAAATTTGAATATATTTTTTTTATATAAATGTATTTTATATTTTTTACATATTTAAAACTTATAATATTTGTACATATTATAATACACACATATATAATGTATTAACATGACATGTTAATGTATTATGTAAGCTGGTCAAAACATATTATGAGTGGGGGTTGGCTTAATTTTCACCTCCTCCTTGTACATCATATATAACCACCACTGTTTTCTACGATAATAGAACGGGTTCCTTGCGGTAGCTCATAACTTTATACAATTACAATGTAACATGGATATTTTTCTTTTCTCGGAACAAATACTGATGGGAAAGTAAAGAATTTTTAGAAGACCATTTTTGTTGGTTTGGGTGATTTGATTTCAGAGACTTACTTTATTTATATGTTGATTCCTGGGTTCATTTTAGGGATGGATTTGTTTATTCCCAGAAAGTTTTGAATTTATTTCCGAAATTTAGCCTTTTAACGTTGATTAACAAGCCAATCATTATAATGTTCTACCCAAAACACTTAACACCTAAAATTTAGTTACTCTTAGGATCGAAGGATATCCATGCTGTGAACTTAGAAGTACATAATATTTTTGTGCTATGAACGTAAATTAAAATTTAATTTTAGCATTTAACTACCTATACTCACTGTTATATTTTTTTTATTCATCTGAATTACATTAAATTTTTTATGTATAAATATTAAATGTGTATGTTATGATTGGGTACTATTGTAATTTTTTTTTTTTTATTTGACATATTCTATTAAAATTGTATTAATTTTTTTTCCTTGATCTGTATTGAACCTTATGTGACCAATTTAATATGATATACATTTAGTATTTTATCATATATGTTTAAAATATTTGCATTTGGATGTAGGTAGTGTTTTTATATTTCAGCAACAAGTTTAATAATTATTAGATGTTTTTTTTTTCAATTTCATGGTACATTAAAGGCAAATTTTCAAATATCTATCATCCAAGAAGAAAGTATGTAAATTTTTACTTTTATTTCGACATTTGAATTGAAACATTTAACGGAAAATAAGCAACATTATTAAAAAATTATGATTGTCGAAGTCTGATGGTCCGTCAAATCCCGTTATAAATATGTTTAATTGCGTGGGTAGACAATGGAAAATATTACTTAACACATTATTTTTACAGGAAAGTATGTGCAAATGAAGCAAAAAAAAAAAAAAAAAAACCACAAAATATATATAAGTATTTGAATATTTCAATGAGTTTTATTAATCTCTGGGGATCAGTTAAAGGTTTATCAGTAAACGGAATAACCGTGGTCCATTCTGTATGTATATTTCATTCTTGATGTCGGTAAAACCTAGATTTTACCAACCTGTCTTGTTAAATCTCTGGATACAAGTAAAACCCTGAACGCGAAATAATTATTGTAGTTTGAACTTTATTTCGAACAATGTTTGTCAACCCATATTAGGTCATGAAATGTACCCTCTTTACCGGTAATATGACGGGGTTTGTGGTTTCAGTCTCTCTTGTGAAATTATTCGTGCTATTTTTACGCTCATTTAAAAATCGTTCGTTATATTTTTATGATAATAATTCTAAGATTTTTATTTTCTAACCTTTTCTTCCATCCTGGAAAAATATGAATTGGTTTTAGCTTCGGATAATTCAAATGGCTTGTAGGAAATTGGTATTAATAATTTTTTTTATTTATATAATTTACGTTATGAGGAAATCCGAGAAAGTTAGAAATCGTTCTGTGATAATAATAATATTACCTCAATTGTGAAAAACCCCCTCATACCCCCTGCCCCTACAGATTTAAAATGTCTGTGTACGCCATTGCCACTGCTACCAAAAAGCATGTACGAAACAAAAAAAATTGGGCACGAAAAAATATTTTGGAATACTAGAACTCTGGTTTGGGCATGAGCCACTTCTCCTTTTCGTCCTGTGCTGATCCTTTTGCTCCTTGCGGCCTAGACAATAACCATACAATATTATATTATAGTGTACTGCATCAAACTTAAAGCGTAACACAAATCTAGTTTTTAAACAGCATAAACAGCAAAACATTATCGATCTTGATTGGGTATTCTGTCAACGAATCCAAATTTTTTTTCCTCGTAACAACTTTCCGGGCGTGACTTCAAAAACTTATCAAGCGGAAGGGGGTATTTATTTGAACTATGTACATGGTTATGCTTTTGATTCAAAGATCACTCGTAATCGATTACATTATTCGTATACCATTAATAATATTGTATGTGTTCGAAAAAAGCATTGATAGAAAAAAAAGTATGTTGATTATTTAAGAAACTAGGTATGTCGCACAGTGGCGCACGCGGGATTTTTTTTCGTGGAGGGTTATTACAAAATTTGAATTATAATATAACTACTATAATATTATCTACATGGCCGTCGACCACGTTGCATGTTATCTTCATTTTGACTTTTTTGTGCTATTTTTCAAGAGAGGATCTGAAGAAAATCTTTTCCACCAAGCTCTTAAATCAGTAATCTCTTATCGATTTATTATAACAATTTACAATTATCACTTATAGACGGCGACCAAGTACACGACTCCTCCGCTCACCGATTACTGCTCTACGTTCAACCAATTTGCTGTATAACGTGAGGACATATTTTCAGCTTGATAAACATAAATTGCATTTGTTTCATATTGAGTGAGTACGACTCTAGACTCTAGTACAATACTATGGCATTAAAAAAAAAGCAAAAAAAAGTTATTGTGGGGTGGATGACTACTTGAACATAAAATACTTAATATAAATAATAAGTAAGTAGTAATTGTAATGAATATGCAAACGAACATGCGAGTATACGTTTTTCCGTGTAAATAAAATATGACGCGAGTTTTGGATCAACCAATTTGTTAAATATTACATATATTATTAATGGCAAATTGGCCGTTGTAACAGCGATTGAACCCTAAAATTACTTGATATATTAAAAATATTACAAAACTAATGTATTTACCTCCCACCTAAAAATTATGATTTTTTTAGAACCTAAAGCAAATCAACGATTTAAAAACGATGTCACGAATAAAAATTAGCGAAAATCGTTTGTTTTTTACGCTTTGGAAAAGTGTAATCCCTTCATTACAGTAAAACTAAAGTAATCTAAGATTATAATTCAAAAGGCAAAACGATTTTTATTTATTTTTAAAAAGAACGTATGAATCATTAGCACAACTTGGAAAACATTTTTTTTTTTTTTTTATAAAGGGGTAGGTATGTTTATTTGATTGATATAGATCCAAAAAAGGCAATAACTCATGTAATTCTCAAAAATTCTGGGGATGGCCTTTGGGTAGTTTTGAGAGGGCTTAGCCCCTTCAGTCCCCTCTAATTGCATCTATGATGTGAATGCTTTTTTAAATATATTTAGCGATTTTCATAATTCAAAAACATTTTTTGAAAAAAAATAATCGAGTGTTTGATATACGCTCGTTAGTCGTTACGCTTCTTCGGCGTCATTGTCACTACTCTTTGCAAATCAAAAATATTTCATCTCATATAAAAAGCTTACTTTAGGATTAATAGCTTAAAGCCGGACTTACTTCACACCACTGATGTTCTTCGCTCCTTGGCTCAGATACTCATGGTGGATGGGTAAAATTTTAAAGAAACGATAAATCATTTCTTCAACAAGACGATTCTAACCGAACGAAGTAAATAATTTAAAGAGCAATAATAGTCGTCATTTTCTACACACCCACCAAAAGTATTTGACTCGAAGAGTAAAGAATATTTGTGGTGCGAAGTATGTCCGATTTTCTTGTCTATACTTTACTTTTGTATTATGTAATAAATAAAGAAAAGGAAAAAAATTGAGAGAAAAAGTGAGAAAAAAAAGTGTTAGAAAAATGCTCAAATTTTCTTTTTCATATTTTTTTTAGATTCTGAACGAAGTGAAGAAGCTTATGATTTTACAATGATGTTTATTTTTTTTTTTTATTTTTTTTTTCTCTTTCTGTAAACACTTTTTCGTATAGAAATACTGGACAAAAAGTTTCAATCAGTATCTCTATAGAACCGGAATCATACCCAGATGGTACTTTAGAGAGGTCATTTTTCCAATTTCCCAATACTTTTTCCAAGCGCGGTGAAAATATGTCGAAAAATTAACGAAA
>JAIPRM010002499.1:0-29662 GCA_025469315.1 Stegophylla sp. TES_Ste_2020 | reverse complement strand
TCAACATAATAACTATAAAATAATTAACCAATAAAATGTAATACTGGTATAGCAGTAATTTTGTAATCAAAAATGTGATGTCGGGGGTCAGTACTGCTATAGCAGTACTAAAAATATTACTGCTATAACAGTAATGAAAAGTGACGTTTTAAGGGTGATGTTTTTGAAAAATAATTAAATCAACTGTCCATCAACGTGTTAATGTATACAAATACAAGGTATATGAGGTTTTTCTATCATAGTTATATATATAGATACTGAATTATATACTGTATTCCATTTAAGAGTGCACAGTTACATCCAAATGACCGCCTGACAGTCTAATCGCTTTGTGATTGGTTGCCGTTATCGGCCACAATAGCAGCCGCAACAATGGTTTATCACACGCATAACTTTTTACAGATTATTGTCTGCACCTGGTGCGCTCTTAGATGAAACACAGTATAGTAGTTGTGGAAAAATAATAGTTACATTTACATACATATAAATATTCTTTTGTCTAATTACAATACTATAAATATCAGCAAATAGTATAAATTTAAAAAAAAAGTGCAACTCACAATGAAACCAATGGGAGTCATTTTTCTCAAAAAAAAAATTTTGTGTGAAAATGTATAATGAATTATTTAGGCTAGACTGGGTATTTTCTATAAATATAAAAATGCTAATTCTTAATAAAACTTCGATGATAAAATATATACAAAAAATGATATACATAATCAGTGGTTTTCAACATTTTGGAGTTCACAGCTTTTTTGATGGTTTATCTACAAATATATCTAAATTGTAACAATAAATAACAATATTTTAGTTTCTGTTGATGTGGCTACATTGATAATAACCGTTTACACCCCGAGTGACGCAAAGTTCGAAAACCACTGATAAGTCATTGAACTTTATTGAGTGTAAAAAAAGGGACCAAGAATTTCTACATGTAATTGGCCACCTTCACTTAGCATTTTCTTAATTGTTTGGAAATTTTCATTATTCTCCAATTCTTCATCTGTAGGATGTGGAGGAGGATCACCACAATATAATTCTAAATTTTTCACAACAAGCCATTGATCCGGCGCACTAGAAGGCAATACATTTCTGACCATTACATTTCTGACATCGGCGGTAGAGTCACTATATTTCACCTCTAAATTCATATCTTCACCAAATTTTGTGATTTCATTTGGCGAAACAACTGGACATACTACTGCGAAACAATCAAATATGCAATTTAGAACAATCATCAAGTCAAATGAGAACATAATTAATTATGATGAAAATACAAGATTATTATAAAGATAAATGAATTATTATCAGCAGTTAATATTAATTTATAATCATATTAATTACATATTATACATTTTACCCGAATTTTGATAAATTAAAATGTATTAATTCCCATAGGTGCCATGTTTTTATATTTTGAAATTACCCCTGAACTTTCTTAGATAATTCCAGGTGTTGTACAAATGTTTCTCTTTAAAAGTTGTGTTCATATTACTATTCAATATTTATATTAGTCATAAATTATGATCAATGATATTAATAACAATATTGAAAAGATAAATAAGTAAAAATAATTACCTATACATTAATTAATAACTTAATCTACAAAAAAACATTTTATCATGATAAAATATAAAATATTTGTTTCAATATAAAATTTCCAGAAGTAAGTTCAAATTCCCTAACTTTTTCAAGTTTCAAAAAAGCATGGCAACTATGATTACATATTATACATTTTATGTAAATTTTAATTAATTAAAATTTGTTTAAAGCATATTTTATTTATTTTTCTCATAGCCTTAAATTAAAAACATTTATTTTATCATTAACTAAGTTTGAGAAAGGTCATTGTCACTAAATCAGTTATTTTTCAGAGATATAACATAGATTACAATTATTTTCTTACAACTGACATAAAAACCCTAAATTCAAGAACCTACAACATTATCAATACAATAAACTTTTATTAACCATCAGGCTTAATCATTGGAAAAAACAGAAGATCACTAATTATTTTGTGTAGTTGTACACTGTAGACTTTTTTTATCTATTATAAATACATTAAACTAATACTGTGCTGTATACTCTTTTATAGCCTAATTTCGAGAATATAAATGAGTATTATCAACTTTCTCGTGTTTTCATTCACATTTTGTCTCAAATCAGTATAGGATTTTCATTACTATACAGGTTTACAACAAAAATTTTTGTTAACCGTCCAAATCTTGGTATTGATGATGACAATAAATTAAAGTTCTATGAAAAAACAATTTCTAAATCTCAAAATGAATTAAAAATTGCATAACAAAAAGAAATAAATCAATAATTTAAATATATTACCAGGCATCAGAAGCACAATTTCAGTTTACTTTAAGACAAAACTGTTACTAAATTTAAGTCGCTACCAATTGCATTATTGTATAATTTATAAACATTCAACAAAAACCAACCAATTCAACAACAAACATAAATAAAACAATTTTTGTTTTCAAATAAGATTAAAAACATTACCTAATTAAAAGAAATATTTTAAAAACAGTTTGGAAAAATAGAGATTTAATTTTAAATTAGTTGTATTGATGGATATTTATTTTTGTTCAAGATCATAGGGAAAAATGAAGGGGCCAAGGGAACAATCATCTTGATGACTTTATTCAAGAGAAAAAAGTATCATGACAAGATTAAAATATGTACTTTAATTCATATCATATTATGCTGATTATGCAAAAAATGAATAAGGAATTTTTTTTTCATAATATGATAGTAAAAAAGTACTTTTCAACACATCATTTTATTTATTCAAATGTAGTATTTTATTTTTAGATACAAAAGTCATCTGAAAAACTAGTTTATTTACAACCCTCCATATTTTAATTACCAGTCAGTGGAGGGTTGGATTTTAGAGTATAAAATCGTTTGATTGCCGTTTTATTCAATAAATTTTTAAAATAATATACATTTATGTAATTAAAATGTACAAGTTCACTGAAAGATAAAACTCGGAAGTTCAAAAATAGACATGATATTTCATAATGCCAGTTTCCAATGAAAATATTAAGGTACACGCGCATTAGCGTATGCTTGAGTGCTCTGGACCATACGTGACATGAGAATTAAGGTTCTGTTAGGTTGATAGCAACGCTAGGCATTTTTTATACAAATATTATTGTTTTATATTAATTTTGAATTTATCATAGTAATCAATGAGTTGTCAATAGTAATAATAATACACATAAAAAGTTATAACATAAGAGTTACTAAAAACAAAATTAAATTTATTAAAAGTTAAAGTTTTCCATAAAGGTAAAAATAACCTTAATGTTTAAAGTTTTAATAAAGTATTTTAATTAAAAAAAATGTACAAGTTTTAATTTTATTTCATTACATTTTACAATTTTAAATTAAAGGTTGAAAAATTATGGAGTCGCTGTCAAAAAGGGAAACTTTTAAATTACAAGTTTTCAGGCCTTTTTTCCTCAGTCTGCCACTGAATACTACAATAAAATTTTAAAATGCGCTGTATAAAATTTACACATCCTCAAATCAGTAAAAATAAAATTAAAATAAAATGAAGAGTTGATAGTGAACTCAGGTGGAGCTAAAAAATAAAATTCACAATTATTACCTCATTTATTTTAGTAAAAACAAAAATATATTATTGGCTTAAACTATGATACAGCATATCTGCTATACCCTAACCAATGATACCAACCTAAGGTGTATAAACACATACACAAATACAACAAAAAAGATTCAAATACACAAAATAGTTGTTTAGTTTCTTGAAATACATAGCCAAAATTTAAATTTAATTAAAATTGAATTGCATAATGCATGAAAAAATTACAAGAAAAAAAATACTTTAAAAAAATGTTAGGATAACATGACATTTTAAGTAAATCATATGACTGTACATTTGATGTTTTAAAACATTAAACTCAATATTTAATAGTGCACTAACATCCCTAATTTTTTCTCCCTTTCTCATTGAAGAAATTATTTACAGTTTCTTTAAAATTTAACACACACACCAAATTCTATCCAAAGAGCAAATAAAACCCATGGTACGAAGTATGTCTAATTTTTTTAATAATACAATAATCATAATATTGCATCTTAAACTATTTTACAAAATACTTTTAAAATTTAAATATTTTATTTCATAGGAGTATTATAATATGAAAACAGTTTTTACTTAGTTAATATAACATTTTTCATGGGTTGAGATACAACACTAATCTAATATTATATAAGAAAAAACCAAATAGATCTGAGGGAAAACGAAACATAATTTATTTATATAATTTACCACACTAAATATTGAACACATAAGGTGAAATACATTTGTTTATATTTAGTTACTAGTCATAGTACCTTTATATATATGTGTCACACACATATGAATATAACACACGCACAGTATTTTAAAATGAAAAAAGAAAAATTGCTTTAAAGTATTAAGACTTAAAATAAAGAAAACTATATTAATTTTTAATTAAAATAATGTAAAATAACTATAATACAATATTGTTAAATAATGAGTTAATTATCAAAAAAATTTATTATTAGACTCCATTCTTTTAAAGTAAAAAAAAATTAACATTGTTTCATTTATAAAATTAATAAAACTCATTTCATATGGAATACATATTATACTAATTTTCAATAATTTGTAATCCAACAAAAATTATGGAATTTCAAACTCTTTTTATTCTTTTAATTGTAAAAATAATTTATTACAAATAATTTATTACAATTAATAATTTTATTATATTTATAAATAAAGAATTAGAAAATATACTTAAATAATTATAGTCACCTTTATTTTTAAAATGTGTAAATAACTAAAATAATATAAAATAATAAGTTACTTTCAATTGTTTTTTGGTTGATAATCATAATATTAACTCCAGAGGCAAATTATACTTAATACATAATAATAGCAATGCCATCAAATGAAATATTATAATACATTGATCTCCGCAGATTTAAATACTACATAATAGTTTTACTATAATTTAATATTTACATTATTAATTTTTTTAAAATATTAAAATAGCACAATTTTAAAATATAATGTTCAAATACAGTCTTAATAATAAATATAGCGTACACAATTTATAATAAGTCATTTGCACACATGGTATGTGTTATATATACAAATCATTTATATCAGAGGTATTCAAACTTTTTCAACCCACGGCTCTTTTGTCTCTTAGCAACATCTTGACGGCTCCTTATTTCATAAAGAAAATATTTTTATTTTTTTGTTTGTTTATCTAAGTCAGGATATTTAATAATCAAAAGAAAAATAATCAACCTGTATGTCCTCCAAAGAACATAATATTTACGTGCCGAGGCTATATAATTTTTCCGACCCAACAGTAAGCGCAGATCTAGAAGATGCTAAAGATGGGTCTATTGTTTTTTTCTTAGGTATTGTCATCCAAGTTAAAATGTCCAACAAATATATAATACATTTAATTGATAAGTGGAAAGCACGATGTGATTTGAAAAAAATGCTTAAAACAAAATAAAATTCTATGAAAATTGTAAATTCTTATAACGAAAAGCATGTGAGAATAGTTCTTATAGTTAGAATAAGTGTATTGACTAATTTCAATTATTCTAGTTACAATATTGGAAATACTTTTTAACAATTAAAAGAGCTAAAACTACAATAAGATGACCATGACCAAAAAACGTGTTCATAACCCTTTTCTGCTATTAAACGAAATAGATAAATTGTGTAGAATTAATAACAAATCCAGATGAAATTATAAATTAATTTGTGTATAATGTTAAATTGAAAATATTGTGTTCTAGCTCTACTTCGAGATTAATTATTCCGTGTTAAATTCAAATTTTACTGCTTTAACTGAATTTATTTTTATGGTTAAACGTATACGGGTCACATAAAAAAAATTTTTTAAAAAAATACTACTATTTGATACTTCTTATTTTTGTGCTGTGGCTCTTTTTACTAACACTCGCGACGCCCCTGGGAGCTGCGACGCACAGTTTGAATACCTCTGATTTATATGATGAATACCTCATACTATCCGAAACGTATAAGAGAATCATTAAAACATAACAATGATGTGAATACATTTTAATCAACATTATGATCATCTATTATAATCAGTGTTTGAAAAGAACATGAACGCATGGTAACATTTTGTAAAGAACTCGTGAATATTGCTTGTTTTTCTCAAATAGAACGCGAATGTGAACAATGTTGTTTATATTTTTAATGAACTTGAACAATTTTTGGGGTGTTCAAATTAATTTACTATTTAATACAATTTATATATAAATTTTGAATAATAATATTGAATTACATTTTTCTATTTAGTTTCCCATAATATTTATGTGAATACAATTACAAAAATATAACAAGTGATATTTCAATAGGCCAATCTTCATAAAAAATGATAATATAAATTATCATTTCTATGAATAAATTGGATAATGAAGGAAAAATCAAAGTTCTGTGAAATCTTAAAAAATTAAGGGCTAACCATTTGAAAGTGACCCCCCCTCTTTCAGCTATGTGACTGGTATGTATGTGCTTAATTATACAACAAAAATTATAAAATTTGTTTAGAAAATTGTTAATTAGAAATTTTAATTTCTCAAACAAAATAACGTATCAAATACCAAAAATACAATTTTGATACTTTATATTATTTTCTTTATATAATAAACTCTAATTTTTAGTCAAGTCACAAAATAGTACTTAGTGAAAATAGCAAATACCTAATATATTTTATAATCAACCTATTTATACAGACTTCAGTACTGAAAGTAAGTAATTCCTCAATATAAAATAAAAAAATTAAATGTATGTTTCAAAGAAGGTGAACGTGATAATTTTGAAATAAATTAATAAGAGTTAAATTTTTCATTGAACATTTTGAAAACTGATTATAATAGAAATTTCATAATAAAAATTGCTATGAATAATAAATAATTAATTTTATATCTATATAGTGAGATATAGATACATATAGTCCATGCACCAAGAGAACGAAAGTCGGTAGCGACCAAACGTGCCATAGTTCACGCAGTTCCTACCATAGCGCGTTCCCACCTAGAATTCGGCCACCTTTGACACGAGTGAGCATCAATAATATAATATTAATAAAGAACGGACGAACGATTGCCTTCCGATCACGGCGCTACCCAATGCTTAACAATAACCCGCGACAGGCCGCTTTGTGGGAGAAATAAAACCTTTGAACTGCAGAGCTCGTTCATTTAGATGCGTAAAAAACTTGAGTTCTCTCAGCGCAATGACTATAGATCAACTCATTGTTGTTATTAAGAACCAAATATAAAGATAAAAATGTAATTACTATGTAAATTGGACAAAGTTTTATGTTAAAATAAATTAATTTAGAAAAATGACAATTTATATGTAAACATACAACAATTCACATGTTTTTGCATTAATATAAAAATTTGATCAATAATAACCACTTAAATGCTATTTAATCAATGGGTAAATAAATTTACTTCAATTAATATACATAACTTTTAAATAAAAAATATTGCAGTTTTCATGAGAAGTTAAATAAGCACACAAGATCTCTATATGATTGAATAAAAGTACTGCACTTACTAAATATTTAAATTGCTCGTTGCTTTATTAATTAAATTTGTATTATTTTATATATTATAAATAAACATTAAAATTAAAACATCATTCCAGTTAGTTTTATTTATTAAAATCTATCGGGACAGAAAAATTTTTTTCAAACACTTTTCTCATTAACAAATATAGAAAGTATATTTAGATGAATCAGTAAAGTAAAAATAAAATGTAATTATTAATATCTTGTCAAATTAAAAAATATGTAGGAAGTCAATAAATAAATTAACAAGCTAATGAAAACCCTAAAAAAAAAAATTCTAAAAAAAGTTATACCTAGTGATGTTTAGTGATTACAAATAATCAAAAAAATTTGTGGATTCTTCAATTTAATTTTTTGTGTAAGTGCATACATTTTCTTTCTTAAATTTTTCATACAGAAATTCTATGAGAGTTTAACTACAGAGAAGGTTTAGAGTTTATACTCTAGAAAAACGATAAATCTGGTAATGAATCATCTTCGGATCCATAAGTTTCTATATTAGTTTTACTAGACGGTATTTCGTCAATTAAACTTCCATGAGAACAAACATCATGCTCAGCTGCATCAGGGACTCCTTTCAAAATCTCATCCACAGTATTCCCGTTGTTAATGGGCGTCTCCAGTTCAGCAGAAAATGAATTAGCTAAGTGTTATAAAAGAAAATTGTTTTAATAATAAAATAATAGGCATACTTATCATAAGCGGTCTCTTACTACAGTTTCACATATCTTATGCAGTCTAAAATATTTCAAACCATTTTACCATACTCAATTCCAAAAAAGCATATTGTAACTAACTAATAAAATGTATCTTCCTCAATTGACAATTAGAGTACAATATGAATAAATTATCATGTATCTAAACACCTTCTCATACAATAGTATGAGAAGCAATAATTATTGCTTGTTATATTACTGACATTAAAATATAATATAATTTCATTTATTTAATTAAAATTACGAAAAGAAAAAATTACAAAAATTTTGTGTTGATTAAAAAGTATTGTAGAATGCATACAGTATATGGTATGAACAGTTGAGCATTGATGACAGACCGGATACGATAAGGATACCAAATAATGTATTTGTATATAAATAAAATATCAATACAATTTTTCTTTTAATGTAATATTAAATAATAAACAAGATATAACTGCTAAATGGGTTGTATATAAATTGTGCACAAAAAAAATATTATGAAGAATCATTAAAAAAAAACTAAAAATAATATTTCATTATTCAAGGTAAAAATTCAACTATTAGAAAATAAAGTAATGTAAAGTAAAGCAAAAATAAGTGAAGTATAAATCAAGAAAACCAGACATACTTCTCACCATAGGAATTCTATACTCCTCGGATGAGATACTCTTGGTGGACAAGTTGAATTTTAAAGAAACAATAAATCATTTCTTTAATAATACAATTCTGAGTGAAAGAAATTAATAATATAAAGAACAATTATAGTTATAATTTTCAATACGCCACTAAGAGTAACTGAGCTGAAGAGCAAAGAATATCCGTGATAAGTATGTCCGGCTTTCTTGTCTATACTTTTGAAAATATTACATGGTCAAGTCTTAATATCAAGAGTTAAAAATTTTACGAAATAATTTATAAAAAAACAAAAAATTTCCAATATTTTTAAATTTCTATGAAGTTTGTTACCATTTTTAGTAGTTGGTGAAAGTTTTAAGTTCCTACAGTACTTTTAAAGTTATGTTAAAAAACAATTCTAAATTATTTTAAAATTCTGGTAATAGCATATTTAACCATTTTTTGTCAATTTTTTTTACAGATTTTCTTCATTTTTGAAAATAATATTGAGAAATTTGAAAAATTATCTCTTAAATATTATCTTGGTGTGATTTCGGATCGATAGAAAGCCTTATAACTATTTGGTAAAACAAAAAGTGAATATATTATAGGGACAAAACTGTTAAAATAGTGACCTAACATTTTGTGCAACACAAATTATTTTTCAGCAACACTTTTGAGTTGAGCTTAAATTGTATAAGATAATATCTCTCTAATAAAGCATTTCTCAAACTGTGGGTCGCGACTCACTAGTGGGTCTCAAAGAGTTTTTTTAATTACATAGATCTGAAAAATTAATGATTTTAACCGAATCCCACTGTCAAATGATACAGTTGCAAATTTACATGCATTTTAAAATTACTTTTTTATTCATGTAAATGTAAAACCATATGGATCGCGATAAAATTTTGGGGGAAAATTGGGGTCGTGGTTCATAAAAGATTGAGAACTACTTCTCTAATGTAATGTAATAGTACTTGGCTGTTAACTCATACATAGATAACATTTAAGCAATATTTTGGTTTTAATAAATTATCGCACTTGCTAACTTATAATGTCATACATAATTTAATTTTACTTAATTCATTAATGAAATAAAAAACAAATCTTTGATTGAAAATTAACAAAATTAAAATTCTACTAGCCTCTTTAGATAGCTAGTTGAAAACTTAGATCATAGCCATATAAAATATAAATGTGCTAACATGCAGGTACAGTACTTACATATAAAATGTAATGTGCAGGTATGGTACCTATGCATAAAACATTATATGTAGGTACAATACCTATTTAGGCATAAAATGTATATTCGTACCATACGATACATTATGTACAGTACATTGAAAATAATATTATGTGAAATTTATAAATAAAATGTCAGTTGTAGCAAAGCAGCTTGGAAGAAATTTTTGGAACATTGCTAGGTACTTAATTTTGAAGTACCAACTATACGCAAATTAATCTTAATAATAATATATTATGGCTATTGATGGGCATAGGGGGAGATGATCTGGATGAAAATCCGCGCCCTTTATATTTTTGAAGTTTTTAAGCATACATTTATTTAGGACTACATCACTGTGTATAGGAGGGCTGTCAATATTTATAAATAATCTTATTAACTTAAGGAGCAGTAGGTTGACTATTTCTACAACACAACCAGTCTTGAAACCCAGATTGTTCAAATAATATAAATAGTTTCCTAAGTTAAATTTTACAGGTCATAGGAATTGGATAATTTTTTAGGTGTGCTCCACCTTTTTAGGCCATAAAAATATGATTATTATTTTTTTTTTCAAAGTGTTAAAGTTTTTTATAAATCATTATCTTCAAGTCACCTTAAGAATGTCTGTCTTGTGGTGGTAATAAGATTTTAATTTATTTTTTATTTTTCTATATTAAAATAAAAACCTGTTCAAGCCGTTTTTGAATTATTCAAATTTCACTATTATGGAAAATAGTCTCTAAGACGCATATTTAGATAACTAAGTAGTACATAATAATTATAAATCTACACAAAGGACCTTTAATTAGAAGTATTTAGTAAAAATGTTCGTGATTACATTTTAACATAATTGTAAATTAATAATTGTGTTAGCTAATCATAGATTCATAAGATTTATAATAATTATGAAATACAATAGTAACGTATCCAAGAAAATAATATACTTAACATTTAAATTTGAATAATTAAAAAACTAATGATTCAAATTTTGCTTTCAATGCATCAAGATTTTCAAAATAATAACCCAAATAAAATTTTGCAGTTAAAAAGAGCTGTCATTTGAAAAAAGAAAGTTAATTTTGCCAAAGGACCTCCTTAAGGCGATGAGAAAAAATGGAAAAAAATAAATTATGGAAAATATAGTTTTTACAACAACTTGAACATTACCCAAAAAAAAATCTAAATTTTTGCATTTTAATAGCTAAAAAAGGCTCACTTTAAAAATCGCCATAGTATACATAGATACATATAATATTAAGTTCTGAATACATTTATATAAAAAACTCAAGTACTTCCTCATCTACAAAAGTTTTAAAAGTGTAGACAAGAAAGCCTGACATACTTTGCACCATGGGTATTCTTCGTTCCACAGGTCAGATAATACTTTTTGTTGAATTTTAAAAACCGATAAATTATTTCTTCAATAATTTAATTCTAAGCAGAATATGTTAATAATATAAAGAACAATAATAGTAGACATATGCAATACACCCACCAAGAGTATCTGACCAGAGGAGCAAAAAATACTGTCTGGCATTCTTGTCTATACTCTACTTATCTTTGCATTGCTTTACTTGACTTTTTTTATCCAGTAAATAAAGAAAAAAAGACAATTTCACTAAAAATAAAAATAAATTAATAAACAAAAGAGGGCTGGAAAAAAAAAATTTTCAACATTTTTTTGTGCCACAATATTGTCTATGTTTAAATTATCATAAAGTTTGGGTTAAAAATGGGAAGCAAGACATACTTCAAACCACAGATATTTTGCACTCCTTGGGTCGAAAAGTCTAGGTGGGTGTGTAGAATTTTTAAAGAAACAATAAATCAATTCTCCAATAATATGATACAGAACGAAGTTAATAATATAAAGAACAATAGTTGTCATTTTCAACACACCCACCAAGAGTATCTGACCAGAGGAACAATGAATGCCCATGGTGCAAAGTATGTTTGGCTTTCTTGTTTATACTTTACTTATCTTTGCTTAACTTTATTATATACTTTACTTTACTTTCTTTGCTCTATTTTATTTTACTTTACTTTACATTGTTTTATCTAAAAAATAATGAAATGGAAAAAAAATTAATGAGGAAAAATGTATAAGAAAAAAATGTTCAAAAAATTACATTATTTAATTTTAGAGGGATTCTTAATATTAGTAGCAGCTGACTTTCATTAAATCGTTAGGATGATTATATTTTAACCAAAATCTGAATTTAATTTTTATATTACGTTTATTTTCAAACATGCGTACATTAAATTAAACATTCTATATAGTTTTACAACAAAATTTTATAATTTGTGATATTTACTTGAATAAAAATATTTTAGATTTACAAAGACTTTTACATATTTGTTATTTTTCACTAAATATTTTGTGTTTAGTTTGATACATCTTTTCAGATTGTAATTTTAAATGATATCTACTCTTTACTGATAAATCTAACATAAAAGAATAGTTAAGGCTTTGTTAGGTTTAGATAATACAAAGCAGTTTAAATCTATTCATTGTGGGGGAAGAAACTGTCTATTTTCAGCTTCTACTTTCCCTCTACCCTATATTTTACCTTAAATAGATAATGTTTTTTTACTTATTAGTCAATGCATACAATAATAAATAAAAAAATAAGGTTTATAATAAATAAATTATCATCATTTTAACATAAACTAATCGCATGGTGTTATATAAACTATTGTTGCCCTTGCAGTATACAAAAAATCACTCATGAATAAACCATATACCCTCAATTGAAAATTCTTTGATATTGCTATTAATAATCACTAGTATTGCAAAATAAGGAATCTAATATCAGATTTTTTTTTTTATCATAAATTATTAAAATGTTAAGACAATGAATAATAAAATAACCACCAGAGTCCATAGTTCTGATGCGAACCCTAGTTTGCTAGTTGGTTGACCTCTGTAGTAGAGTAAAATACTACTGGCAGTTACATAGAAATCCATAAAAGATTTACACATAAAAGATCAAAAAGAATAGTAAATCACTTAACAAAAACTCCAAATTATGTTAGAAGAATCAAGAACATCACATCAATTCTTACCAAAAATATTAAACGACAATACATTTTGCAGATAATATCCTATAGATAACCGCAAGGTTGTTTATTATATTTTTTAATATTATTATATTATTAAATCAATAAAATACAATAACTCCAACCAAACACAAAAATATATATTTTGATATAGACAAAAAAAATAGTGTATTATTTGCCAAAACATTAGAAAACATTTACACATTAAATCAAATTTATGATTACTAAGCTCATCAATGCCTCCACCGTTTACCACTCCGTTGTTGACATATGGAAATTAATAATAGAGTTCTTCATACCAATGAATTACAAATGCAATAATAAAATAAAAAAACCCACCAGAAATAAAAACTGTATTTTTTAGCTACTAAGCTACATTTTTAATAGACTATTAAAAATTAGTTTCTTTTCCAATGATTAGAAAAAACAGTTACTGATATTGTTAAAAAAAAAAAAAAAAAACAGAAAAACAAAAGTAGCCCATTAAGTTATTAACTTATTAGTCTACTCTCCAAGCATCTAACATTTTGAAAAAATAATCTATGTCTTACAAACTACATTTATTCAATAAATGTGGTTTCTCATTGCTCAAATTAAAACTAAAAGAAAAAAAAGCCGGACATACTTCGTACGACGGGTGGTATTCTCTTGACGGGCGTATTAAATTTTAAAGAAACGATAAATCATTTCTTCAGTAAAACGATTCTGAACGAAGGAAGTTAATGATATAAGAAAAAAAAAATATCAGACCCGGAATTATATGCACTAAAACGTACGAATTATGCATACATTTATTCAATTAATGTATTATTGAAATATACACTACAAATGTATTAACATGTAACAAAATATGACATTAAGTGAATAAAACAATAAAATTAAAAAGTATACACTATACAACTACAGATTTCTAAGATGTAGATCTACTAGGGGAGGCGATGTGCCTCCTACGAATTTTAAAAAAGTAAAAAGGAAAGTATAAAGTCGATGTTGATTTAATGTATTTTTGTCTATTCGCCCCTTCTCACACAGGTTCTGCCCCTCAAATTAATATCTCAAAAAATAAACATCATAGTAAAAAGAAGGAAGTTAATAATATAAATATAAAATAGTAGGTTAGATACTGTTATTTTATAGTGTAAAACATAAACATATACAATATACTTGTATACATATACATAATATACATATAATAGTGTATACATATACATGGCGGTCCATGTAATATGTGACAACTGATAAGGCATTGTGGTTCTTAGAAACGTGTTTGGGCGGCAGTCCAAAGGCCACACCGTAATTACCAACTTGTATCGTATTAAATTTAGCGTCGAAAAATACATTCGATAAGATAAGCGAATAACAAATACCTACCATACTTTCGAGTCTTTTTCAGTCTTACCCTTGTTAAATGTTTAATTCTTTGTCCGTAAGAAAATTTATTGCACCAAAATATTCGCAATGAAATTTTCTATCTAGCCACCAAATTTCAAAACAATTTCAAGCCAATTTTCTTATATGTACGTTAAAGTGCGTAATTTGAAGTAAAACTAACAAATTCAGTCGAAATTTTAACTTCAAAGGGTTATAAAAAAAAAAATTGACCAACGATTTTTGAAATTTTTTCAGGTTAAGTAAACATATATGTCAGTGAGATAATATTAAATTTTCAAGTCTTAATATCAAAAATAAAAAATTTTATTACATAAAAACTAACAAAAAATGAGATATTTCCGAAATTTTCAAAATGCTGCACTTATATCAAAATTGATCAAATCTTTTTGAAATTTTTATGAAATTTTCTCGTGACTATTTTTAGTAGTTGGTGAAAGTTTCAAGTCTTTTGCTGCATTATTTTAGAAGTTTTGTCAAAAAGTAATTTTCAATTTTATGGAAATTGCATATTTTGAAAATTTTTTTTCAGTTTTTTCGCATTATTAAAAAAAATATTGAGAAATTTGAAAAATGACCTGTCATAAGTACCATCTGGGTTCGATTTTGGATCTATAAAGTTACTGATCGAAACTTTTGGACCAGTACTTCTATACGAAAAAGTGTTCACAGAGGAAGAAAAAAATAAATAAATAAATAAGAAATAAACATCATTGTAAAAACATAAGCTTCTTCACTACGTTCAGAATCTAAAATCTAACCATTCAACAGTGTTATCAAACAAATATTTTGCCACACAAAAACACATAAATAAGGGCTCCTAAATTCCCATCAAGAATTAATACATTATCAAACAAGTTTCAAGTACAATTAACTAAATCAAAAAGAGCACTTTAGTGTTGTCAACTATGGTAGGCACGGGTCATTAATTGGAATTAATCCTCCAACACATATCTCAATAATTGTACTTTACAACTTATTAGTTATTTTTCGCTTATCTTCTTTCTTCAGTAATTATTATTATTATTATTATTTAGTTTTATTTTATGAAATAAGTAACTGTTTTTAATAAATGTATTAATCTATTTTTGAAATATCTTTAAGTTAGATGGCAAAATGATATGTCAATAAAACTTTAAAATAATAATAATAATAATATATTATATAATAAATCCCTAACTAGTTTAAAGTTTTATCCAATAAATACATTATTGTATCCTACATACAAATTAAAGACTGAATAAAAAGTTTTGAAATGAAAAAATATTTGACTAAAATAATAAATAAGATTATTTTAAAGCATTCATAAAGTGAATTTCATGTTTTAACAATACACACTACTACAATAATATGACTACAAAAATATTATTAGTAAAATATAATACAGTCTAGTCTGACCATATTTTGACTAGCAGTTTTATTGACAAATTCAAAATATTGTTACATTTTTTTTTTTTTAGATAAATACATATATTTGAATAAGTGTACCTTAATAATATTGTATTGTAAGCATAAAATATGTTAATAACCTTAAATCTCCTTTTTTCCAACCAATTTAAGTAGTAATAATTACCAATATAAGTAGATCCAACAAAAACAGAGATAAACAACGCTACCTATTTCAGATTTTTATTTTACACATTGAACAAAACATTGTAAGCTAAAATTTTTATATCTAATTATATGGAAAAATAATTAGTTTTTTTTTTTCTATTTATTTGTAGATAAAGAATAAATGTTATTCTTAATGACAATTTTGAGGCTTTTATAGATTTTTGACAAAATAGTTATTGAATTTTGTTTCATATTCAATAGCATATTTTAACAAATTACTAGATAACACTAGAGTTTAAATTATTCGAGATAGTAATCCAATATTATTAATAAGAAATGAGTTATTATTTTAATTTACTATAAAGTATAAAATTTAATTATTACCTTCATCATAGTCACTTTGACGTTCACTATTGTTTAACCACAATGGTTTATCCAGATTCTCAGTCATGCTCTCATCATTGGATTTAACAACTTCCAGTACTCCATCATTATTACAGCTGACATCATTAGTAAGTTCATTTTGAAAAACACCTGAATTGGACATATCAGATGATATATTGTTAGTACTAAATTCTTGTGCGGTATTATCATGATCCTGGATATTGGTAACAGAGGCCCAACTTTTACTCAATGACTCTTGATTTGAATGATTTTGAAATGACTCATGTAGTTCATTATCAGCATTCTCATCAAAATCAAAAATTCTTGTAGGAGAATTCAATTTAACTTCCTTTTTATCAGTTGTTAAGACTTCTATGGTGTTCTTAGTTGGACACAAATCATCTTGAGCCGAAACCTCTTTGTCTTGGATAGTATTGTCGTTATCGAGGTCTGTATCATCATTATCTTGTACTGTATCTCCATTACCTAGAGCTTCATCTTTATCTAGTGTTTCATATTGACTTTGAACAGAATTTTCCTTGGAGGCTTCATTTTTCACTATAGATGTATTTTGCTCAAGAGATTCATCTTGATCTAGAGATATATTTTCCTCAATATCTTCATCATCCCAATCTTTTAAGAGTTCATCTTGTATTTTAACTTTTTTGTTATCTGTTTTCTTGGTCTTCACATTTCTTTTTTTTGGTGTAAAGGAGAATGATTTAGATGTTGAAGCTCTGTTAGTTGACGTGGATCTTTTGGACGTACTAGGTGTAAGTAGTGACTTATGATTTGTTGTAGTTTCTTCATTTTTGCTATCATTATTTACATTTTTATGTGTACTTATATGAATTTTCCAGACATCATATAAACGTGCCTTGAAGGAACAATGCGGACATGGAAAAAAACCACCAACATTTACTGCACTTTGTAAAGGTGTACTACGACGTTTAATTATTGGTTTTTTGACAGGAATTTTAATTGATTCAAACGAACTTTTCTTTCTTTTTCTTCTTTCCTTTTCTGACATAAATAATTCTTTGATATTCACTGTAGACTTTGGTGTATCTTCTTTTTTAGTAAATTGTTTAAAAATATTTGGATCTCCGCCTATTTCGTTTTCAATATCTACAACGTCTTGAATAAAAATGTCCATATCAAATCCACTAACCAAAATTCCGCTCCTTTTCATTTGTCTCAAGTAGAGTGCTGTAAAATCCACGTCAATAATAAATTAGGTTATAAGTGAAGAACAGTTAAAAAATATTTTATGAAGTTACTCACAATATCCTTTTTCCAGAAATTCCATTTTTTTAGCACAAGAATACAAGGATATTTTGTCCATATTTGTCACTATTTCGCTATTAATAGAAAAAAATATTTTTAATTAATTTGAACATTTAAGTTATTTTAATTAAAATTCAAAACATACAAAGAAGGTTCTCTACTAAATCTCACAGTAGCAATTGGATTTCTTTTTTTATTTTTATAAGATTCAAGTTCATTTGGAATTGACGAAGGTTCCACAACCTTCCCGGGCCACCATATACGGTCAACTAACTTGACCCAAACGAACATCCCAGGTGTGTAAGGCATTGTTTGGTCACACATACTTATTTCAGCTAAAACATAATCAACAACATAATTTAATATAATAGCATTTAGGTAAATGAAATTCCATCAAAATGGTAATCTAAACTGAAAAATCATTAGAAAATATCATCCTACATAAGAAATAAAAATACCCAATACATTCTCCTATAACACAAATACATTTTTGATGTCTTGACTTTTTATTTTTTAATGTATCTATAAAAATATTACATTTTAAGATTCAATACTAAATATGACAATATGCAGAATATATTTTTTATTTTTAAATGTATAGCTATTAATATATGACCTAAAAATATTAGAAAGGTATTAAAGAAATAAAAAAATTAATCATAGGTATACATTTGATTTATGTTAAAAACAAAGAACAAATTTACTTTACGTCCTAAGCGATATTTTACTTTTTTTTCAGTAAATTTGTTTTTAGATCCTTTTTTATTTTTAAAAAAAATTTTTTTCACACAGACTTAGATTTGAAGTTTTAAAATTTTTTTTTAAAAGGTTTTAAAACCTTTTAAAATTTTCAAAAAAAAAATATATTTTTTTTTTTTATGAAAAATATATTTTTCGTCCCAAATTACTAACTTTTAAATACTTTGAATAATAGTGCAAAGTGGGATTTAATTATTATTCATATTTTTACTGTTATAGCTCAGAAACCTTGAAAAGTATTTATTCTGAATAAAAAGGACAAGATCCAAAATCCATTAAGAATCAACTATTCAAATATTTTTTCAAACTAGACTAATTTAGTTTATTGTTTAAAAATTATTTTAATAAAGGGTCAATTTGGGTATTTTACTTATTTTTGGAGTTATAATTTTAAAATAAATAGATTTCACAAATTTTGAAAAATAACTTATTTTATACCATTAAAAATAAATTTATTTATTTAAATTATTTATTATTTAATTTAATTCTGATTCTATTAATATTAATGAATGTTAAAATCTTAGAACGATACTTTTTCCCCTTTTTATCCTCAATATCCATGTATTTAATTTATACGTTTTCGACATGATAGAATAATGAAAACTATGACCGGAAAATAACCAGACCAAGGAAATACTTTTGATATAATATAAGAGCAGGTTAGTTCACCAGGTGTTTGATCGACACGCTATGATCATCGACGCCTCCACTTTGCTCCACACATCAAAAGTAGCTTCGACTTGCTGTGGAATGCGAGGACTAAATTTGCCCGGTATCATAAGTTATTTTTTAGAATTTGTGACATCTATTTATTTTAAACTTAAAATCAATCACAACTCCAAAAATATTTTGGAGTTAAAAATAATATTTAATTTTACCCTATGTAAAATAAATTTAAATAATAAACTAGATTAAAAATATATTCAAACAGTTGATTTTAAATGCATTTTGTGTCTCATCATTTTTATTCAGTAAAAATATGTATGATAATTAAATTCTTTTTGCACTATTGTTCGAAAAACTTAAAAGTTCATAATTTGGGACAAAAATTTGTTTTCAAAAAATACATTTTTAACACCTAGAAAAAAATATTTTTTGAAATTTTGAAAAGTTTCGGTTTTTTAAGTTTCCTCACAATAACTTTGAATCTAAAGGCGAGGGCACACAGAATGCGGTCTTGTCACGGCGATCTGCGATACAGTTGTGATTAAATACAAAATTTAACCTTGACTGCCACGATAATCACGATATCACAGTCTGCTGCGACAGACCGCGTTCTATGTATCTGGGCCTTAAGTCTGTCCAAAAAAAAATTTTTAAATGAAAAAAAAAAGGGCCTAAAAACACAAATCTATTTAGAAAAAAAAACTAAAAAAAATCTCTTGGGGCGTAAAGTAGATATTTAGCAAAAATATTTGAGTTTGTTTATTTAATAAAATTTATAAATAAATTCAATTGGTAAAAGTGTAAATCATTTTACATCTAATGTAAAAGTGATTGTACTATGACAAACAAATGGTAACCACAACAAAAACTCTCCATTATAAATTAAAATTTTTCTATAAAATCTAAAATTGTATACATAGCGGACGTATTGAATTTAAAAAAAATGAGAAATCATTATTTTAATAAAAAGACTTCGAGTGGAGTGAATCTTATTGTTGTATATTAATTGAATATTAATATTCAACAGTACTTGTCGGTATGTTTAACCTCATCTAATAACAGAATAATCCATGTGCTATTCATTTTTCATGTAAATTATCAAATTTGCATAAGTATAAAAAGTCCAAGTTCGACCAAAATAACAAAATATATCTATTTTTGTGTGATTGTACATTGATCTTACACAATGAACCGATATACACATATTGAACGCATTGAATTTGAATGTTGAACTAAAAATTATTTTATTACATATAACAAACATTTGCAAAAAACTAAAATTTATTTTTAACATATTCCTTTACACCTAATGAAATTTCCATAAATAATTTCAAATTACAGGAAAGTATAAACATCATAATAAAATAATGAAGCGGCTCTAAATTTTTATCAAGCTACCTCTGATCAGTCATGGTAGAAAAAAGTGCAAAAAATTTAGTTTACCAAATAAGGTTTGAACAAGATACCTTCGCATCCGACTGATCTGATTAGACCACAAGAACAACATTGAAAACAGTTGAAATATTTAATATAATATCCAAAAATATTACATTTTCAAAATAAATTAATAAAAAAACTATTGATGAGTACAGATTTTAGTTCACACCATCATACTCAACATCATAAAATATATATGATGGCAAAAAAAACATTACCAATATTTTTGGGTGTTTGCAAACTAGAAATAAACCTCCTAATAAACCATAATATTTATCCATACTTTCTCAGTTTTTTTTTCAATTAAATCCTTGTTAAGCATTTAATTATTTATCCATAAGAAATTTTATTGCACCAATATATAATTCTCCATCTAAGTACCAAATTTCATAAAGATTGATTGAACCAATTTTCTTTTACATATTAGATAGTGTGATGAATAACCAAAATGGTGAGTACCTATAGGTAGACAGATTTTTTTTTTGTAAATGAAAAATTAACTAAAATATGGATTTTTAACAAGTGTTGTAAGAATAAGATCTAGAATAATTTGTAAAAAATATAAAACTATAAGAAGAAACAATTTAAATTTGTAGATTAGTCCCAATCACAATTGGTAAATCTTTGATAGTAAACACAACATAGTCTCATAACAATAAATTACAAAATAAATTATCCAAATTACACATTTAATTCATATTTATTTTTAGATTCTGAAGAAATGAAGAAACTAGTTATACAATTTTTTTTTTCTGTATACACTTTTTGTATAGAATTCTTTGTCCAAAAGACTCGATCAGCAACTTTTTGAAACCGGATTTGCCTCTAGTAGGTACTTTAGAGAGATCATTTTATGAATTTCTAATTTTTCATTTTTTTTTTTTTTTCAGAAAAAACTATCTAAAATTTGACAATAAGACTCAAAAACCATCATTTTTTGATTTAAACTTTAGAAAAATTTAAACATAGATAGACAATAATATAAGAAAGATTTTGGTGCAAGTAAATTTTGGAATTAAAAAAAAAATTTTTCTCGTTAATTTTTTCCTCTTTATTCATAAGATAAAAAAAAAGTAAAGTAATGTAAAGACAAGAGAGCCGGACATACTTCACACCACGATTATTCTCCACTGTTTGAGTCAGATACTCTAGGCTAGTGTGTTGAAAATGACAACCACTATTGACTTTTTTATATTATTAACTTAGTTGATCACCCCTCCCTTGGGATTAAAGTTTTATAAACTTAGTAATTACATCTTTAACAGAATAAATAAAATTAGATTGTGGAGTCTAAGTATATCAAAAAAGAAAATTGCTTTAATGGTTATAGATAAAATTATATTTTTCAATATAAAGTTTTTTTCAAATGATTAAATTTTTGTTTTTATATAGGTACTTTCCATTTAAGATTAATGGTCTAATAATATTAAATCTAGAAAAATTCTAAAAAGTTCTTAATGTAGAAGACCTGAATCTGGAGATAGATGTACCTATTTTTAATTTTTTTATGGTCAATAGACCCTTAAAAAAAATAATTTAGGATAATTTAATGATTAAACATTTTAATAGTGTTAATTTAATTTATAGCTATATTAAAAATTATACTGAATTATTTAGAAAAAGCCAGACATAATTCACACCATGGGTATTCTTTGCTCCTTAGGTGTGATATGTTTGAAGACTGGTGCAGGGTATGTTGAGTTTAAAAGAAGTAATAAATATTGTCATCTTAAGTAGTGGTCGCCAACCTTTTTGACATCGTAGACCACTCACTATATAAACTTGACCACTATATAAACACATTTATACTTGTAGATTGAATTAATAAAAATAATGATCAAAAAATTTCTATTTTATTCATATAAAATGTCATATAAATGCTTATTTAACCATAGCCAAATGGATTTAATAGTTTTTCATTTATAACAAAATTTAAAGTCTTAAAAATAGTTCAAGTTTAAGTAGTATAACAAAATAATTTAAGCCGAAACCGATAGCGAGTTTTAATAACTGTGAGATAGGAAAATGTTTTCTTGTACACATAGGTATGCTACAGAAAATTGGATAAAATTTTAAATTGCTTTTTTAATAAAAAAAAAAAAAATAAATGAATTCATTTCTAATTTATGACTGAAAATTTAGTTTTGATTAGGAACATCAGAATTTGGATTTGAAACTGCCATAGGGCGAAAATTACAATTTTTATATATTATGATTACAGATTAGGTAATTCATAGAGCAGATGCTGGAAAGTTAATAAAAATAAAAATATCTAGTGTTTTTTTTCTGTGGACCACTAGTGGTTGGCAACCGTTGAATTTTAAGGTGTCAATTTTGTCGTGCTAAAGAATTTAAAGATCTTATAATTGAACTTTGTCTCATCTGATTTGAACAAGAATGTAAATAATAATTAACCTATATGTAGGCAAGATTGTACACAATTTTTCACCTAAATAGTGAAATTATTATATTATGTATTATATATATATAATAATAATAATCAGTTTCACAAAATCCAGTTTACATACATAATGTCAACTTAAATTTGGGGTAGTTTTGCTTCGTTTTTAGAAAAACCGTTGAGAGTTCAAAAAAATGATATGTGGACAAAATTTTCTACTAGAAAATACTTCTTGCTCAAGGTGTTTTGTCTTGAAAAAATATTTGGATAAAAAAATAAATAGGTAAATAAACAAGCATTACCATTAAACAATTAGCTTATTTTTTCTACTCAGAATCTAAAACATTAAAATCTATTACTACCTAGATAATGCATTTCATACTTATTAGGTAAGTACATATTTAACTAAGATTTCACATAAATTACTTAAATGTAATTAAATTATTGTGCAAATTACATTTCTAAATGTTGAAAACTTTTGACAAAATTATATTTTTTACAGCGAGATAAAAATAATAATTTTGGTTAATCATTTCAAAAAAAAATTGAGCGGAAGGCAAGTGCTCCTCCTAGCCATCCCCAAAGGTCTGCCCAAAGGCCACCACCAATGGTAGGAACCTACATAAAAATAAGACATAAATGAGCATTTATATGCAGCAGTAATTAAAATCTATGTTAAATTAAAACCTATCAAGTTCAACAACGGAATAACATGAATTTATGATCCGAATTAATTGAAGATCCGTAGAGTTGAGCGATAAAAATTTAAAAAAAGAACGGCATTGTTTGAACCTTCTTTGACGTAAATATGGCCATCATATATCATTACTATCATATTACGTACGGATCGGAATTAATTCAACAATGTCGTATCGATTTAAACGAGTACGGGCTACCATACAAAATACTTACACTCAAAACGGCAGGCAGAAGCGTAGTGTACACTGTTTACGAGACAAGATTACGCCGCAGTCGGTATTATAAATGGCTTATAAGTCAATGATAATAATTGCAAACTTGAGACTATGCAGTATGCACACTCTTCCTTCACGAGTTAACATGTACAAAAAAAAACAAGAAAATCCGCGAACACTAGCGAAAGGGCTTCACGATTGCCGCCGCTATTATGGAAAAATGTTGTATTCGTTATAAGTGATGTAACAAAAAATACCGACAAAACAACAAAAAGGTTACCGGCGTGTAATACTCATTGAGAACTTCGTAGGGAAAGCAGAATATTTTGGAGAATAAGATACTTCCGGCATCGAAAAACGATCCGCGGCACTTGATAATAAACTATAATGAACCAACTTACAGTTGTGGTAATTTGTACGATGTACGCGTTAAAAGTAAACAACCACAGATAAGAATACGGACTAACGAGATGATCAAGAAATTTGGACAACAGCAGTTGGCAGCATACCAGCAGCTATAAGTTATAGCACGATGAGTAACAATGCCGCCATTGTAACGTCCGCCTCAACAATCTCACGAAAACCGACGACCGATTACGAAGTGACGCCGAAATCGTAAGGTTACCGCGGTTACTCGTGATACGAGGGCGTACGTGATAATATTACTCCTCGAAACAACGTGTCAACGTCAAGGAGACTATATAATATTTTATTGTCTCCTTAGCCAGCCTCCACAAAATCACAGAATAAATAATGAATAATAAATGACAAAATGAACACAATATGGATTGAACAAATTGAAGGCGCTTATCAGATTCGGCGCGCACTCGGTGCGTAAACATTGAACGTATTCGATATGCCCATACATATATAATATAATTATTAAAGGTAGGATATTGTCGATGTTGATGACAAGTGCATTTTTTTTCCTTTAATCCTATGCAATGCTCTCCTAGCTAAAAATTCGTTTCATGCCGCTCTGATTCAGAATACGAAAATTTAATTTTGCATTTTTAGACGTTTTGGTTATAAATGCATTGTTTTTGCTTTTTAACGTCATTTTTTTTAAAATTTTTACGTTATTATTTCATTTTACAAATCATTTTATGTAGTTTTTGTAAATCATCGGACATTTTTCTAATAAAATTAAGACTTTCAGGAACAATTTTACATTTAAAAAAATATTTTTATCAAAATTATTGAAGAGTTTTTGTAACAATTACATATTATACTTCATTGGTAGATACTAGATGCTCACACTGTATCATAAAACTTATACATTTGCTTTTACAGAATATACCCCGATGTACACGCTTATCGATTATATTTATAAATTGTATTCTATCAACCCGATAATCTCTTTGTCAATATAACGACATTAAGTTCGATGTTCACGTCGATTTTTTAGTTTTCTCACTCAATTTAAATATGTTTGGACACTTACAATTACATATATTTCAATTTGTATTTTCAGCATTTTTTTTTTAGGTCATTAACATTCTATCTCGAATAATTATATATGTTTATGGTTTGATCATGAATATTAGAATTCTCTAATGTTCATGGGTTTGACCTATAAACATTGAACTAGTGTAGTGTTTTACGTTAAATTTATATGCATTAGTATTTGTTGGCTATCTTAGACGTACTCTTGTCCATAACAATTTGTATAAACTTGTTATGACACAGATATATATATATATATATATATATAAAATATTTATTATTTATTGTACATATACAGTGTGTTTCCTAAAAACACTAAATAATTCTGTCCAGTGACATCGGATTGATATGTGGTTTTCTGGAGATAGGGAATTTCTAAATACACATTTTTCGATAGTTATCAGATTTTTAACCCTTTTACCGTGAGCATGCGCAACACAACTAGCATTTTTTTGAAAAGAAACATCTACTTTTTACAACATATTTGGACAGACCGACATTTCTTAAGTCAATTTGGTCCTTTTTACCATAATTCTAAAACCAAAATTGACTAAATGACAAGTGCAACACCGTATAATAATGTGACCACTATTTTTCATTATGTGTCTACACTCTACAGTCTAGTCCTGTGTTGTAGCACAGAATAGATTAATGGTTGTAGTTCATGCACGAAACGACGAAACACAGGTTTGTAATAGGATGTCTCCATTATAAAATAAATGGCATTTTACATTTTATTGAGAGATTGGGGTACTTTTCCCGAAATTTCATGGAGGGGAAAAAAAAAGAAAATATATCCCAATCTAGCCAACTTCAAATGAGTTTAAATTTTCAATTCAGAATTTTGTATTCCTAAATGCACCGCCTTGAAATACAAAATTAATTTTGTATTCAATAATTTCCTTTTTTTTGTATTTTATTGTTGTGTTTTGTAATATATTATTGAATATAATTATTCAATAATATAATAATATTATAATAATAATATTATTCAATTATATAATAATATTATTGAATTAATGTATTGAATACATATCTATGTTGGTACTATTCGAATAATTTGTAAAGAATTTTGGATTCTATGTTGGTACAGTTGGTCGATATCGCTAGTTTTTTTTCTCCATGAAATTTCGGGAAAAGTACCTGATGCCGTTTTATTGACATTAATTAAGGTCATGTACATTATTACAAAAGTATTCTCAAGGAGAATATAAATACATTACAGTTCCCTCTCAATAACAGAATCAATACATTAACTATGTACCTATATTAATAAATTACAAAGTTACACAGATATTTAATATATAATATTAATTAATATATAAAATAAAAATAATACAGTAAAAATTAATTAAACAACAAGTGATAATTATTGATTACTGAATATTACAAATTTAAACGTTCAGGTGGTTTATTTATTCTACCACTTCTACTTTTAACATTTTCCACTGTAGCAGTATGCTAGTATTACTAGAAATAGGATTAATAGGAACAGGATCTACACTCTACAGTATCATGGCTATCTTCTAACAAACTTTTTTGTGCAATGGGTTGGAAATCATTCGCACTCTCACCTAACCTTTCTATGTTATGAACATAAGAGAGATATGCTTACTAATATATTTAGTATCTATGTACATCATTATGAGAATGAGACAATTCACATATTCGTCAAATCAACAAAATAAATTTTAAAAAAAATCTCTAAATTAATGCATACATAAAATTGGAATTGATCATTATTTTATCAATTAATATAACACTTTTATAACCTAACCTGCCTATTGAGTATTTGACAAGGTGAATTTATTTGGCGAACAAACTATCAACCATATATTTAGACAAGTACCTACTAAGGTTGGATTTATATATACATCCACCTTGAGTACATTATATTTACATTTGATAAGCCCAGTAGAGAGGGCCGTTCGATCATTATAATAGTCTATGGTGATGACTTACAAATCGTCTGTATTCATATTTCGTGGTCGTTTATTTCTTTACACAATACACTGGTTGTAGTATTTATCTTTTATGGTGTAAATTATTCTGTGGTGGAGGCCTATGCAACCTGCCTGTCAGCCTATAGCAAAATTGTCTACATTTTTCTAATTGTTCATGGTGAATGTGAGGTAGGTAAGAATCACGAAGAACACTAAGAACTGGGTGTCTATCTATAGCACAGAATTCTGTGTCTGTCACAGATATATATATATATATAATAAATAGATATATATCTGTGGTATCTGTAGTATTTATAGTGAGATAACTTTGCAGTGCGCACTTTTTTGTTTATTATTCAATTTGTTATTGTTGATTGCATTGCAATTTGTAATTTGTACTACTTAGATTTTAATATTTATTTAGTGTATTTAATTACTAATGATATTATATTTTGGACAAATAGGTGTTGGATATGGCTGATCATATCACTAATCAGATTGACCTCCTTGTGCAACAAATACATATATCCGAGTCAGAGCCTCTAAGATACATTTGGGAAATACAGAGGTTAAAATCATTGGAAAAATGGCCATTAGCTACACCTAGCGCCAAGGAAATTGCGGAAGCAGGATTTTATTGTTCAGATAAACAGTATCCTGATACTGTAAAATGTTTCTCGTGCTTCATCGAATTGAGTGGCTGGGAGCCGACAGACAAGCCATGGGAAGAACACCTAAAAAGGGCTTCAAAAATGACTCCATGCTGCCAGTTTGTTGCAGTAGGTAAGAAGGAATCTTTGTTAATAGTTGATGATTTCTTGAATATTTTCAAAAGTGTGATATTACGTACATATCAAATGAAACACGAAAAAAGTCTATTAACTGGATTAGCTCTTCACAAAAAAAAAAAAAATGCTCTGAAAAAGGACCTTCGAAAATTGGGACTGTCATGATTACATAGGTATTAAACAAAACAAATTTAAGTAGATACTAATGTTAAAGTAATAAAAATTCTTCAAATTCATCAACATATTTTAATTTTTCTACCTATTAAAACAAATATACATATATTATGCCAATGATTTGTTTTTAATTTTTACTGTGTATACCTGCTAAGTAACTAATATTTCTGGTGCCTTATATGTTTAATACAATATTATATCAAATTGTGTTAGGGAATTGTTTAATTTAAAGAAATTGAAATGTTTTTTTAGCAAAATTATAATTGTTCTGTTAGTATGGTTGATTTTATTGTTTAGTATTTTTTTTTTAAGTGTAGAATTACTAATATTATTATTGTTCTATTTTATATTATAATAAAAATAATAAATGATATATTAAAAATTATAATTATTTTATTTCCTTCTTATTGTTATTATTTATAAAATGGTTATAATATTTTATGTACTAGGTACTTCTCATTAGTATATTATTTTATGTTGTTTCAATATAAATAATTTATCTGGTAGTAGATTTCACATAATAAATTAATATTTGGTTTCCATTTATATAATATAGCAGGAGTTCCCAAACTTTTTATAATACGACCCATTTTGGAAAGTTTTTCAATTTTGACAAACCATCATAATAATTAAATGTCCATATTTTTTATTTTTTTTTTTGCTCTTCTGGTTCTTGGGTGGTAGAAATAAAAAATATACAGAGTAAAAAAATTTATCTTGTACCTATTTAAATTTTTATAACTGTAATAAAATTATTTATTTATTTATCTATTTTCAAATAATGCATAATAGTTAGGTATTGAAAATTATACAGGTATGTACGAGAAATTAAATAATTTAAAAAAAAAAAAAATATATATATATATATATATATATAATACAAAACCAGTCATACTTTGTACCATGGGGATTTTTCACTCAAAAACATAAAAATGTACATATTAAAAATTTTCTTTGACAAAAATATTTTTCATATAGTCAATCTTGAAATTTTCATATTAAGTTTGTATTAAAAAAAGCCGGACATACTTCACACGATGGGTGTACTTCGCACGACGGGTGGTATTATCTCTTGAAGGGCGTATTAAATTTTAAAGAAACGATTAATCATTTCTTCAGTAAAATGATTCTGAACAAAGGAAGTTAATAATATAAGAAAAAAAAAAATGTTCAAAAATTTTTTTCACATTTTCAAAATTTTCTTGCGCCAAAATCTTTTTTATAAGATTTTCTATCTATGTTTAAATTTTCATAAAATTCGGATCAAAAATGATAGTTTCCGAGT
>JAIPRM010002498.1:0-30162 GCA_025469315.1 Stegophylla sp. TES_Ste_2020 | reverse complement strand
AACATTGAAGAATTGAGAAATTCAAAAAATGACCTCTTTAAAGTACAATCTAGAGACGAATCGAGTTTCAAAAAGTTATTGATCGAAACTTTTGGACAATTACTTCTATACGAAAAGTTGTACACAGAAAAAAAAAATTAAACATCATTGTAAAAACACTAGCTTCTTCACTTATTTCAGAATTTAAAAAAATAATCCTCACAAAACGTTCGTATTCGCATATTACATGAATTTGATTTCTCAGATACATGTATTGATTTTAAATTATATTTTACAAATATTTTGTTATCTGTAAGACTAAATTTGTGTAAGTGACAAAATTATTTTCCGACTAATTACCGCTCGACCAAAAATTGCACAACCAAGTTTACGCGACTATATCTATGCAACCAAATGACGCAATAGCGCAATCATGGCTGTTTTGGGTTTCTGGATACTTCCCTTAAACCATATTTATGGATCAATGAGCATTGAAAAAAAATCCTTTTAACAATAAAATTATAACCTCTATTAATTCAGAAATAAACTTGGAACATGGTTTAAAAAATTCATATTGTTGAATATGCGATGTTAAGTTTTATTTATCTACAAATAACGTTAAAAAAAAAAAAAAAATGTTTACTCATAGAAAAGGCAGTTAGATTTTGCCACATGAAATTTAGAATTAATGAATTCTTGTAAAGTGTTCATTAACATTGATTGTAATTTTATATTTAAATATTTATAGTGGAAATTTATAGGTAGAATCCCCCCTTGAAAAAATCCTAGTTGTGCCAATGAAATGACGTAGAAACCACGTGCGTTGAATTATGAAAACGACTTTTTAAAACCGTTTGTGACTTCAATTTATTCACGTCAATTACTTACAATATAATAATTACTTGCATATAACAAGCTAGTTGATTGATTCCCAAAAAACAATGCTCGCATGTTCAATTCCCCGTTGCGCAGATTTTTTAGTTCCGAGCATCATTCAGAGAGAGGGAGGGATGCAAATAAATATGAGTAGGACTGAATAGTTCTAAAGTTATAAACAATTATTGTTTCAATTTAATTTTAATTGTTAATTACTACACAAATCGTTATAATTGAAGGCGTCAGTGCAATAATAAGACAGTTCAACATTTTTTCAAAAACTACTTTATTATATTTTCGGATAAAGAAAAATTAGGTCAAGATTTTTGTGTAAAAACCAGTCCAATACAACGCAAAAGGAGCTGTCTGGTTGTTGGTATTCCGTGCAATAATCAGACAGCTCATTATTTTCAAACTATTTAGACCACAATAAAATACAACTTTACTTTTTATTTATTTATTTATTTATTTTGATTACCAATTTCTTGGTATCGATATGAATTACAATTTAAAATATTCAAAAAAAAATAATTTGATCGTTGTGGATTTCAAAATTAAGTAATATTTGTCTCCTGAAAAGTTTTTGAAAATAGAACTGCCTTGTTATCGCACTGACATGACACCTTCAATTTACGTACCTGTTTTCTCGTATTAATTACAATATCTAAGTACGTTTTTTTATTATCATACAATATAAAATATGATTGACTTTAAACTTTTCAATTGTTTTTTTTATTTTCTCCATTATGATATTCGTTCAACGTCATTCAGGTTCCTGTTGGACCGAGGCTTTTCAAGTAGGGTCTCGAATAAAGAGTCTGCGCCCCCGGCATCCCCTGTACGCTCTCCCTTGTCAATACCCCGTAAAAATAATACAACGTGACTAACGATTTTCGACAATATATATGTATGTATGTATGGTATATATGACTACGACATAATAATATATGTCTGCGGTATAATAGGAGCCTGGGGCAGTATATTGTTACGAGTAGAGACGGACAAACTACACCACTTTGCATATTATTATTTAGTTTTGAGCATAATCATTTTGAACCGTAATCAAAATACGTATTTCAAAAACACAAAATACATTTTAACTTTACATTTGATTAGGACTTTTATCGGTAAAGAAAAAAGGCAAACATTATATTGTGTAATTATTATGATAGACACTTAATGGAGCGAAGAAATTATTTTTATATCATTTTTTGTAAACACAAACACTGTGTGTCTTTACTAGTGTGTCAAAAATTTAATTCCTATTATTGAAAATTGTTTTTTTTTTTCTATCTTTGGGACAATTTTATTACGAAATTCCATAATTGGGATGTGAAGAAGGCACTTATTCCGTTTCGGCACTTGCCCCACTTAACCTTTCTTTGAAAAAAAATAAATAAAAATCAATATACATAATATTATATCAACACGTCTGATTTTCACTTTGTTTATAGTGTAAAACTCTGTTGGATTGTTTACTTTAACTTTTAGCACATTGGACGTTTGCGTGTACACCGTAGAAACATACTTATACTTTGTTTCGTGTGGCAACAAATATTGTCTCGACCTTCATTATAATAATATGAATAATTTCACTGCCAGTTATTATATTTCTGAATTTCTTTTATGCTTTTTTTCAGAATATTATCAAATTCTGAAAAATGTATCTTATCATTATACATTCTTCGTTTGAGAAAATACAAAATACAATGTATTATAAAACACCTCCGATTTGACATAATTTTGTACGATCATAAAACTGAAAATAGTTAATTTTACGTAATCACAATTGATTATATTATTCCCGATTCCACTAATAAACTTTTGTTGGAAAACGTTTCGCGAAAGCCTAATTTTTATAATATATTACCAACAGAACATTTAAGTTTTGGATTGTTAATATTATTTATTTCTCATGCAGCCAACCACTGAAGCTTATTTCATTATACGTGGAATAATACGTTTAGACATGAATTGAAATTTCAATTGCACAACAAAGTTACTAAACCGAATATTATGTGGTATTTAACCGTAGCGAATCTTTTGAAAAGTAAAAAAGTCGAGTACCTTCGAATCGAAAATGCTTGTACATAATTTTTTGGGTAATATCTTTACACTACACGATAAAAAAGTGTTTTGTACAAATTTTAATATAAAACACATAAATACAAAATAGAGTTATTTTCCATTGTAGCGCTGGATCCTGTTTCCAGAATTCAAAACCGAGAATTATTAATGCTTTAAGAATAAATATATCTGAAACATTTACTTTCTTTAATATATATATTTTTTTTCAAGTTCCTGAGAAGTATTACTTTCAGCGAGTAACGTCAAAATAATTTCAATTTATATAATACCACAAAATACCAGCTAGACGGATTTCTCATCGATAGAACTGTAATAGAGTAGAATTGATAACCGAAAATCAAATATACGAAGACAAATATCCTCGTAAAACTAATAAAATAAATTATTACTCACAGAACATAATAAAAATACAACAAAAAATAACTGAACGATACGTCCATAAATATGAATACAAATTAAAGACGAAAACGACTTTCGTAACAAAAATATTTCTACACGCGAAATTAAAGTAATCAAATAAATTTACTTATATTATTAATAATTTTATATAAATATTATTATTTGCATCTTCACTGGCTGGTGTAAACTGCAGTAATATGACAAAAGAATGAAATCTTTTTTTGTATTTTTAACGAAATACATTTCGGGGGGGGGGGGAGTTGCGCTTATGTGAAAAACCTCGATTGTGCCGATTAAAATAAAATAATGTTTAAGTAGTTGTTTGCGCCCAAGAACATTACAAATAAATACATTTGGCAACATCGGAGTAAAACTTAAATTTCTCATCCCACTATTTTTAGACTTTGAAATGACAGAATAAAATATAGTACAATAAATTATTCTAATATAGTTCAAAATTACTTTTCTCTGCTTTGTTACGTTAATACTCCGGTTAGGTTAAAAATTAGATTTTTCGCCATGACCATTACATCACATTAATTTTTATAGTACTTATTATTATAATTTGTGTAATAGTCTTTCTTCATATCCTTTTTAATTTTGCAAATTATTTTTATAAAATTAATTGAAGATGTACCTCTTGATTTTTTAATGTCCTGCCGTTTTTGTGCCATTCCTTTACTTTTAGTTTGTTTCATTGTTATTTTAGCAAGATTTATTTTAAAATATGTATTAAATTGATATCATAGTAAAACGTTCACAAACTGTATGATTGATGGATGAATGTTAAGTAAATACAAACTAAAATGTTTAAGAAACGATTCACATGTGTTTGATAATTTGATCCTTTGGCCCATAGATTAGGTGGCTGAACATTATCTTCGTTTACAAAAGTGTCTACTGAATAATCAGAAAATAATTGCACTTTGTTATCTGCTAAAATTTTTAACATAAGTTCCAAAAAGCAATCTATTCTCTTGTAGATGTAAAAATGTAAGACCAAAACAACATGGTAACCATTCTCCGTCCAAACTCTTAGATTTATACATATTTTTTATTCCGATATTGTGAAATTTTCCGAACCAATATTGTCCCAAGTGAAATATATATACAAGTGGCAAATTTTATTCCTGGCTAAAATATAGGATGCAGAGTTTACAATATTTTTTTCTCAAAATCAGAATATATTTCAATAGGCAAAAACACAAAGTTTAGATTTAAACATAAACACATAATATGATTACAGATAAGTACCTAAATAATATTTCATGACAATATAAAAATTAAGTTTCCCTGCCTCGTTGCCAAATTGATTGATTATTAATATTTGGCTGCAAACAATTATTATTTTAACGTTATTTAATTTTATTAAGCTCAATCCAGGTTTTTCTATATAATATGGGTGCAAATGCGGTATTTAGGCGCAAACACAGTCCACCCTACGTGTCCCGTGATTATTATTATTATTATTATTATTTATGCACCGTACATTGTAACGCGTCTTGCACGTACAACTTATTTTCAGTTAATAATATCCGGGAAATTAAATTAATAACACCATGTCGGAGGTATATCCTTCCATAATATATCGGGTCGGTAAAATTTCGCATTAAAAAGTAGCAGGGATTACATGAAAATTTAATGTTTTTAATACTGACCCTTTTAATAACCCAATCCCGCGTACACTCTTGACCCATCAGCGTGTGACTAACACAAATTAGTGTCGTATGCACTTAAAAAAAAAATATAAATATATATATACACACATATACACTCGAGAGTGCGCGCGCACGTGTTGTCCGTATACATATTTAATTAAAACAGAAGGCTTTGTGGTCGTTTTCATATTTATAAAAATGTTTGTGCAAAAGGTGTACAAGATTTGTGCTGGTTGTCTTAATTTCTTGAACGAAGTTAATTAAACATTTTTTGGTGAACCGGAATGATATATATTTTCTACTCGGTTATCTACTCGTAAATGTGCTCTCGCAACAACAACAACAATATTGACAAAGACAATAGGTCATGTAGAAAGATCTTATTAAATCAGACTGAAAATTACGATGCCGTGCTACCCTCAAAGTTCCTCGCATCGGTTTATCATATTATTACTGTATACATAAATTAACCGATCGTTATCCACTACCTCTTTAAATCGACGGCCGCGGCAACAGAATTAATCGGCATGATAATATGCTTTGAGATAAGCATGGTTACGAGTGAATGCCTGTGTATAATAGTCTATTTAATTATTGTGGTCTATTTACGCGGTCAAAACACAGTGATGGGTAAACATAAGTATTCATTTTTATTACAATAATATTGGTATATCGCGTATGATTAATGCAATTAATAACTATCTACAGTGGCGTAATTGTGGTGTTGCAATTGATGCATTTTCGGGTGTTGCAAAAGTATCGTTTTGCAACAACAAAATAATAGTTCAAATTTGTAAGTTGTTAGATTGTATAAAAATTTATTATAACTAAAAAAAATCATACCTATATAAAAAGCCGGTTTATACTTGACACCATGGATATTCTCGCTCCTAAGATCAACTGCTCTTGGTGGGTGTGTAGAATTTTAATGAAACGATAAAATAATTCTTCAATAGGACGATTCTGAAGGAAGTTAATAATATAAAGAATAATATCAGTCGTCATTTTCAACACACCCACCAAGAGTATCTGACCCAAAGAGTCAGAATACCTGTGGTGTGTTGTATGTCGGCTTTCTTGTATATAATTTACTTCAATTTTTTTTAACTAGTAAAATAAAAAAAATGGGGGAAAAATTTAATGAGAAAAAAAATATTAGAAAATGTCTAATTTTTTTTTTCCTTTTCTTTATTTATTAAATAACGAAAAGTATAGTAAATTATAAATAAGAAAGCCGGACATACTTTGTACCATGATACTCTTCGCTCTTCGGGTCAGATACCTGCTCTTGGTGGTTGTGTTGAAAATAATGACTATTATTGTTTTTTATATTATTTATTTATTTCTTTCAAAATGATCTTAATGAAGAAATTATTTACCGTTTCTTTAAAATTCTATTGTGATGCAAAGTATGTCCGGTTTTAATTTTTTTTTTTTTGTTATTTAATATTTCGTTAAAAAAAATTAGAATTAAATTGGAACCTCGCCCACTCCTTCTTCATAAGATCTATGCAGAGAGAAGGAGTATGAATATTTAAATACTCATAATCACATAAACTTTTTTGCAACACCGAAAATCTTATCCAAATTACGCCACTGACAATCTAACTGTGCGGGGATTAGTGAGATGCAGTAATTCATAAAATAAAATCCACTTTATAATATTTTGTTGACATAATGTAACAATATTTTCGTACCGTATTTATTTTCGAAATCTGAGCAAACCAAGAAAGAAAGTTTGAATGTCTGTTTTCACACGCGAGGAATCACGAGGGCATGAAATAAAAATAAGAGTTGATTAATTAATAATAATGTACTTCATAAAAACGATGACATAGGATCAGTAAAATAAATATTTTTTTAAATTTATGTTTTACTTTCTTTTTAAATAAATAATTTTCTACATTTAATTCAGAAAGATAACTATTTGTTTAAAGCAACGCATATCATTTTTAATCAATTTCAATTCCAAACGTGTTGGTAACCATATAAAGTATACGATTCATAAAAATAAAAATAAATAGTTAAAATACAATTTGGTCTTATTTAAAATTCCAAATGTAATAATATTTTGAGTAGCAAAAATCGTGAAAATAATAAGTTTCATAAAAACTCTGACTTTAATCATGTATAAGAAATAATTTGTTTTGTCAACCATCACGAAGCTTGGAACGTAGTTAAATTAAATATACGGTTAATTTTTGAGCAAACAAAAAATTTTCTTTATTCAATCGATGATGACTTTAAAAATACCCAAAATACTAAAAAACAACAACATTTATTTCGCATTAAAAAATAGAGTGTTTGATAATAATGTTATCAATAATCTGCGTATAAGATTTTTGTATTTTGGGATAATTTAAAATTTCTAGCATCGTTATTTTTGAAGTTATGGCCAAACAACTAAAGCGGTTTTTATAAAAAAATCTGGTTTATGGCCAAAAGTAAAGTTTGTACCCGAATTTTCGCTTCAACAAACTCCGAAAAACCATTGGTAAATACCAATATCCCGTCAATAAAGGGTTGAACGAAACTTCTTTAACATTTTTATCAGCCGAAAACATTAAAAATATATATGTATATAATATACGAATTATTGTCAAACCATTGGATGACAAATTCTTAACGCTCAACATCTTTAATAATCTTGCATAATCCTTAAATTCAACTGAATTTTAGATTTCTGAGTGTTTTTATTTTGAACTGCTGATCACATTATAAAATAATTTTAGATAGATAAAAAATTCTACATAGACTTGAACAATACAAATTTTATAGTTAAATTGTGAACATATTTCGTTGTATTGCGATACTTACATATTATTTTACATTAACTCTAATGATAATCAGATCCACAGATCATAAACAGAGCCTGGGTGTTGATGACTTTTGCGTTTTATTTTATTTAAACGTCTTACACCAGTGGTTCTCAAGCTGTGCTCCGCGGAGCCCTAGGGCTCCACAAAAATAGTCTAGGGGTTCCGCGGAGCATTTGAATGAAATCAAATTCAGATACTAGTAAAGATTTTAAAATATTATGTATTTCTGATTCAGACCACACAAATTAAAAAAAATAATTTTGAGTTTACTGTGTCAATTGTTAATAATATCGTTGAGCACTAGTTAATTAAAAAAAAAAAAAAAGCAACATTTTATTCTCTAAGTCTTAGTAATTAAAAAACAAAATAATTATAAATATATATAAAACACATAATAAAGAAAACAATTTTAAATAGAAAATCTTTGAAACATAATTTCTGTAATTCAAAATTCGCATTTTTAGTTGGTTTGGGGCTCCGTGAATTTTTTTTAGCATACTAAGTGTTCTATGAGCAAAAAAGTTTGAGAACCGCTTTCTTACACTATGCTATTCAAGATTTAAATGTGTTTTGATGACATACGTCTAAACTAAAAAACAGTTTAATTCAATTATGGATTTTTAAATGTAATTTTTTGTACTTTTACATCGTTTTAATATCTAATTTAAATATATAATTTAAATGAATCACTATAAGTGATTAGTTTGATATTTTTATTTGTTAATTAAAATATTTATATAGACTATAATAATATATAACATTAACAATTATTTGAAAGTACATCAAAATGGTTAACTTATTAATAGTACATAATTATTTTTGCACTTTCAACGGTTTTTAAGACTTAATTTTTTTTTTTTTTTGGTTATTATTTAATTAATTTTTAAATGAAATTTTCGGTTTTTTTTTTACATCATAATTGCATTTTTTTTTTCGGGAAATTTTTATAGCATTATTAGGGTATTAACACCCGAGTCCTAACAATCAGTATTTTTATACTCACTCAGCACACAGTGCTACGTTTGAGCTAATATCAAGTAAGTTAAATAAAAGTAATATTTGAGTACTATTTGTAATTGTCAACAAACCTGATCGAATAAATAATAAATTTAAAAAAATATTCTGGAGCGATTTTACTCGGCATCCATTTTTTTTTTTTATTATTATTCAAGTCGAGTGAATAATTATTTTAATCGTCTATCAAATTATGCAACAAATGTTTTCATTTTTTCATTTTATACCTCACTCGAATATTTCCCCCATTTTCTCAGAAACCGCTGTCATAAACATTTTGTTAAAGTGTCAAGTCTTGGAAATTAAAACTACACATTATTTTAAAAACCAGAAAAAGTAAAAATTAAAACAATAATAATAATAATAATAATATGTCGAGGTGGTGTTACAACACAACAATAAAGACTTTTGTTCGAAAATTACTGCAACAAGAACATAATAAAAATAATCATTTGGTAATATTTTAAATCCCTAGGTTTAAAATGATCTGAAATGACATAAAAAATAATAATAATAATAAAAATAAAAAAAATGAACTGAATCGATTTTGTTCAAAACGACGTGCTGTAAATTTTACGCGTTTTCGGCAGTTTTTCGTCCGAGTTTTTAAAACTAATGGGAAAATCAAAAAAGCCCTCTTTTAAAGTACCATCTGTGTTCAACTTTCAATCTATCGATTGCCCATAAGATTGCAACAACACTACATAAAACTTTGAAGCACTTTCGCAACCCCTTGAACTGTATTTTTGGAAAAAAAAAAAATATATATATATATATATATATTATATATCAACAACAAAAAACACAATACACGTGTGCGTGTAAATCCAATAGTATCCTCACTCGTCCGTCTCGCAGCGGAATGTTAATCGTAACACAACAAATATTTGTAGTTTATGCACACACACATCGAACGAAAAAAAGCCTCAACATTTCCACATACAATAATATTTCAGATTTTGAAAAGTGACTGCGCACGAAATTTTCCAACGAATATTATATTGTACTTTATTGCCCATTGGCAGCTATCAACCCTTTCGCGTTTCACTTAATTTACATTATTTATCTTTGCCCCGTGCTCAAAATAACGTACGATTTGTATTCATAAACTCGTTTTGCAATGAGGTCAATGAGTGGTAACCATTAATATTATTAAACCGACGTCTATAACAATAATAATTATAGCCTAAACGTATTAAGTTTTTTTTTTTTTTATGTTTTTGTTTTTTGCACGCAACTACATTAATGTGTGTGTGTGTGTGTGTGTGCGTGTGTGCTGTTGCGTTGCGTTGCGTTATACGTTGTTCGGATAATTAACCGTTTTGGGGTTAGAGTAGTTTCCCCCGTATAACGTGAAATGAAAGCACACGTCACAAGTATAGGCTTATTATTACTACGTTGCAACGAACGCACACCGACGAAAACGTTGTGTGTACACGTTTATAGTTTTGTTCTACGTCGAATACACAGGGTGTCCCGTGAGAATTCACTGATTTTCGATTTGGCCGTGTGCAAATTGACGCATTTGATTGTTATTTTTCGTAACATTAACGCAAAAACGTTTGAACGGAAAACTTTTTTTTTATTATTTTTATCAACTAGATTATTTGAGGTTTTTTTTTTAAATATCGGGTTTTTTAAAAATATCTGCTATTAACATTGCCAATGTAAATCTTAACCCCCTGCTGGAATAGGGTGACCATATTTAAGAAAATAAAATACAGGATAAAAATATTTTTCATAAAATTTTTAAATAAATAGGTATTTATTACATAGGTATATATATATGTGTGTTTTTGAATCGTGGCAAAAGTATAATTTTTAATCTAACTATTATAGATTAAATTTAAACACATAAAAACATTATTTTGAAAAACATAAAATAACATAATGTTACTAAATTGATACTTTTCAAAATTTCTTCAAATCCTTTATTCATGCATATTGGATACTTTACTTTCTAAAAAAAACTTGTTAATTCATTTTACGATTATAATTGATCTAATGGTATCCAAACGATTTCTAGATTCTTACATTATTTTTATTCTTACATTATTTCAATAATTTAATTTCAAAAATTTTAAATCAACAGTAAGTCAAAAAATGGGATTAATATCGGACAGACTTAAAATTACGGGACAAAAAGCGTCCTGAGAGAAGTTTGTCAGGACAACAGGATACAGAGCTGAAATAAAGGACAATCCTGTATAAAACAGGACGTATGGTCACCCTATGCTAGAGCAAAACAATAATTTCTTTTAGATTCGGTCAGTGGCTTATTTAGAAATTTGTCAAGGAGAAAGATATAAAATAATATGTGAAAACCAAAAATAAATAAAAAGTCTGTTAAAAAGGAATAATTATTAATTTTCGTACTTTTATAATTTATTTTATAATGCAGTATTTTTTTCAATTTCATCAATTATATCGTCAAGCTTAATTTTTTAGTGATCTGTTAATTCCGAATCCATTCAGTCAGCCCAAAAATTAAAATTAAAATCAATTACTGATATCTAATTGTTTGTTTTCGACATGTATCTACCAATCTAACTTTCTTCATACTCCATAGCGATTCCATGATAAGTATTAACTCGTTTCAAACAAAATGTAACGTATTGCATGCGTGCAGGTGAAGTAGTTTTTAGTAAATTTATTGATCGTTTAATAATTATTTAATAGTTTCATTAAAATACAATTCATCTTATAAAATAATTGTTGTATTTCCATGAAGCTGGCGAAACACTTAACATATGAGTTATAAAAATAAAACACATTAATTACATGATTTAAATTAATGAAGGTTATTGCGCATTATTATATGATTGTAGAATGGTTGTATGGTTAGTTGTAATTCCGCATTCGATGTTTTTATCGCGATTCTCAAGGAACTTTGATGGTGACCAGATTTACTAATTTTTGTAGGATAGTACTATTTTTAGTTGCACTGCATTAGTGTCCTCAACAACATTGTTACAGAAGTACATACAATTATTGTACTCTTTTATTTCTCTTTTGATATCGCGGATATTATCAAGAAAGCGTTCGAAAGAAAAACTGTATTTTTATTTTTCTATATCAGGCCACCATATTTTTAACCCATATTTGATAGTTTTGACTGCCAAGCAAAGAAATGTGTATTTAAAGAACAAAAAATCTTGCAAATAACAGAAACGAACACATTAAAATGGCAAGGGGGTGGTATTGGACTAATCCAATATCACCCCCATACCAATATCACCCTCATCCAATATCTAAGTATTGAGCAGCGGTTTCCATTTAGAAAAACTAAAAACGCATTAAAACTCGTAAGTAAATTAAAGAAAAACATTATTTATTTCATAAAAATGTAATTTCATAAGTGTTTCAAATTGTTAATGAAAAAAAAAAAATCAAATTTTTGCATTATTTAGTGTCGGAACAAACGAGTAAATACTTTCTGGACAGACGTCCTGTACAGAGCTACGCTCTCTCTGTGCGTCACGCGTTTGGGCGAATTTTTAAAAATTTTAATGTGTTTGGGCGACCTTTTTTTATTATTTATTTTTAATAAGTACCCTGGGATGCTGTATTTTATCAATCCATTTTCCCTCTCATTTTGACGGACTTGGGACTGTCCGTGAATTCCACGGGCGTGATTAAAATTGGATTGTTTTTTTTTCATGTGTGTGCGCGTCTAATGAAAACTGAAATGATTTAGATTTTTTTTTTTTTTTAATTAAGTTAAAATATAATTAAAAGTGAAAAAATATGTTTGTTTTTTAAATTTTTTTTCCTGGGAATTTTACTCCCATTCGTTGTATATATTCTAATTTCTATGACCTTAATTTCACCCGACATATACTTATCGCAGCATGTTTTTAAATATTCTTGTTTTTCTAATATGACTTTTCGTCGAGTATCATAAATACTTTTATTTAAAGCATTGCATTTTGTGTTAGTTACTATTTGAATTTGTTGTAACACATTAATAATGTCCAAAGCAAACTGATATTTGAAAATATGATAGAGTGATTGATAGCCGACCTGCAATAAGACAGAGCCATATCTAGGTTGACATAAAATTCCCTATAGAATAATATTTTTATCTTAATCATTACAATTGTATCTTTTATATTGTCTTACACCGTCCGCACTGCACGTCAATCACTAATTCAATAATTGAACCCTCAGTACTACGTTGACCCACTACCTTCGCTCACTAATTATCTCTAATCTAAAGATAAATGATAAATAAAATACGAAAAATAATAATCCCGATCACAACATTCAGAAATAAAAATATTGTCTCGCCCAAACGCATTACTTCTATTATACGGGTAAAAAGGCAATTCGCCCAAACGCAAACCACCCCTCTCTCTTACATGAATAATAATATTATATTTAAATGTATTAATTTGGGCAAGCGTGAAGTTGTTTTTTTTTTTTTTAGTTCACAAAAAATTGTCAGTGACAACTACGCTCAAAACGGGCAAATAAACGATCGAAATTAATGTGATTCAGTGATTTTCGTTAAAAACTAAATGAACGACATCGTTTTTGATGAACAGTAAAATATACGGTAAAAAAAAAAAACGTATACTAATCATCTGGGCTAGGATTTATATGCTATAGCATGTTCTGTTTTTTTGTAACTTCTGGTTATTGATTATGCCAGTAATGTCCACGAATCACCTCATGACGAGATAAATGGTAGTGTTTTTATTTTGCATGTTTTTGCATATTTTGGATAAAATGCATAATATATTGAATAAAATGAATATTATTGCATATTTCGATTATAAGAATGTGAAAAAAGTATGTTTTATAGTATATATTTCGTATTTAATTCTAGCACTGCCTAATAAAAAATAAAATTTGGTTTTTTTGTCGAACATAAATTTTATAAGTACAATAGGTATGCGATAAAAGATTGAATAGTTTGACGGAGAAAGATTAAGAAAATTAATAAGAGTATGTAGGTCAATACAAAATCCAAGATAAGATATAATTTGTCAAATAATATAAATTTCTCTATTTAAATACGCGCCAACTGCATCATGTGACGTTGAACGGAGCTTCAGTCAATATAAATCAATGCTACGATCATTAACATTTGAAAATTTAAAGAAAATACGTTATCGTATCATGTGACACACGTATTATTATACATTTTATTTCTAAATTATTTTGTTTATTAATTATATTGTATTAAGGCTAACAGCCAATCACTGATGAATTCCAATGAATGAACATTTTTTTTTTGTTTATCTTATAAAAATTTAAATACATATTTTACAATTTCTTAATGCATACAAATCCTAGCCCTGCTAATCATTCAATACTGTGTAAATATGACATAGCTGTGTTCAATTTTAATCCGCTACCATGTATTCACTCTCTAGGTCTCAGACTATACAGGGTGCTCGATTTGTATATATATATATATATAATAGGATATTACGACCCACGTGTTACGTAATACGTAAAATTTTTCCGTGCGTTGGAACGCTCTGTGCACACATTATCATACCCACTGTATAACGGACCTATGTGCACAGTATACACATTGCTATTTTATATTTATATTATATAAATATAAATACTTGGACCTTTAGGCTATTCCGCGAAAAAATATTCGATACTACACTCTCGTGTAGTCACAAGTGGCTATAATACTGACCGAAAATAGAGCGTTAAAGCCACATATATTGTTACTGTAACGAGCAAAAACTATTAACTTTAAAATTTCAATTTATATTATTATATTTATGATGTACAGGGTGTCCCAGTATTATTTGACAAATGCAATAACATTTGTTCGAGTAATAGTTTTTAACTTTCTTTCTTTAAATGATTATTAATACTCATTTTTTTTTCTTATATATATATATCTGAAAACCCGAATTTTCAATTTTGTACTTTACTGTTACAATTTTAGAAAAAATTCAAAATAGCCATTTTTCAAACCTGATTATTAGAAAAAAATTAGTGGTAAAACGTCGAATTTAAGTTTGGCCAATTATGATTTTTTAGACTTTTTGAAAATGTTAATATGATATATTAATTATCCCAATGTCACATACAATCAGTCAAGATGCAACATAACGCATACACAATACATAATACATAACATATGATACGCATTAAAATTTCTAAAAATGAAAAGAATTATGATTAATAAATTATAAAACTTTAATAAGACATTTTACCATCAACATTTTTCTAAAAATCAGGTTTACAAAAAAAAGACATTTTTAATTTTTTCAAAAACTATAATTTAAAATTTTAAATTTTAAAATTTGATTTTAAATATATATACATTATTCCTGTAGTAATAATTTGAAAAAAGTTAAAAATAATTAACAGAACAAAATTTATTGTATTTTCAAATCATACTGGGGTCTGGTAAAGTTAGATTAGGTATCTGTACCCTACATATATTATATTTTATTTACGACACATTAAACATACACTTTTATAAGTTTGTAACTTATACTTTTTTATATTTTACCCAAAATGAATTTGTCTATTCACGTCTACTTTATTAAAATTCAAAAACTAGTTTCATATTTAATTCAGTTCTTTAATGTTTTTGGCGTTTTTTCAATAAGGTTTAAGTTCTATTTTTTGGTTGTCAGTGTTCACGCCGAAATTGGATCTAAATTGGCTTTGATATAATATGCGAGATATCTGAATGTGGTCTGATGATCCGAACGGCGAACTGATATAATATAATACAAAGGTTTAGGTGAGTCTAGTGGAAAATACACATTTGCTGTGACGCATAAAGAGGCTTATAGTACGCACTATTTCGGTAACCGAATGTCAACAGTGACACTGAGAGTATTCTGTTGCTCGGCATGGAAATAATTGAACCGGAAAAATCGAACTCGTCCAAAATATTGTAGGAAAAGTTAAAAACTACCGAATACAGTGAAAATGAAGAATATTGGCTATTCTCGTATGTGTGCACACGAAATTCATTATTTCCTTGTTTCGCGTTCGCCCTGCACGTCCATTAATATTATTGTCATTTCGTCTATACAGGGACGGACTGGGAAGAAAAATCGGTCACGTAAAAACAGAAATCAAAAAAAAAATAAGATCTGTAATTAGCCAATAATTTCCCTTACATGCCTAAAACTAACCTAGACTAGCGCACTGATCATTGGCTCGCACTACTATACTACACTAGTATAGATAGACTCATTCTCATTATATTATTATTATTATTACAAGGTCAATTATTCGGAAATTTAAAACTAAAAATAATATTTCTTTATCCGAGTATATATTTTTTACATTTATTTAATTTTTATTTATCTAATTTTGAGTCTAAACCTGTCCAACTCGTTAATTTCTCCCAGTTAAAATGACAAAAAAAAAACAAAAGTTTATATTTATTCTAACCATTACGCATTATTCACTCACTGTCTATGATAACGATGTATTTTCCACGTTTTAAAATATCTTTATGTAGGACCCTGACCACCTGCTTCATAGTTATCACGACGTAGAGTTTTTGTTTCGTCCTATTTACATACAAACAAGAAATATTTTTTCTGCATTTTAACTTGTTAAGATTTTCTACTTAAACATGACTTCTACCCCGAAGATCACACCAGGAACTTTGGAAGATGTTTAGCTTACAACAAAATATCTTCCCCAAAGATCCTGTTTCCTTTACTAAACCCAAAACAAAATCTTACGCAAAAGCTATCAACTACCAAAATACTCGTACTAAACGTTTCTATGATAATTTTTTACATTTCATTTCATATCTAAACTCATTAATCAATCCTTTATTTCATATTCTATTTTAATTTTCTCATCGTATCTCATTATTATCAATACATTTATCGTCCTATAAGCAAATAATTGTTTTATTTCATAATTCATCATTTTCGATACAATAGTGTGTTACACAACATTGACAATTATTGTCTATATAAAAAATTAGACTATTCTTCGTAATCCGCGAGCTGTGCTAGCAAATCAGCTTAGTAATAGTAAACTGCAACACAAATTGTTCAGGACAGCGGTTTTAGTAACACTTCTAACATATGCTCTATTATGGAATTTTGCATTTTCAAAGTGAAATTACTCAAAGAATAAATGATGCTTTGTCCAAAATTATGATAGCAAAAAAAAATATTTGATCTTGGTTCTTTTGGCACCAAAAAACGCAAAGTGATAAGAATATACGTATTGTGTTTTAGAAAGTGTTATAATAGAATTATATAAGATTATAATGTGGACGTGTGCAACGAAATCACTGTGGTATATTTATTTAATTTTACTGTCTGTATATTTCGTATAAACAGCTGTTTTACTTTTTTTCTGATATTTAAATAATAATTTATTGTACTGCGGACTTTGTTTGTTTTGCATACACACGTAGGCGTAACTACGAGTACAAAAGTATTGTTTGGCTTGCTGCCTCTACTATTTTCGAAATGGTCGATCAATTTATCAGAAGCAAAACGTACATGTACCAATAGAGTATTAAAAAAAAAAAAAAAAAAAGTGATAATAAAAGTTGGCAATACGTTATGTCCATTAACGGGATTCCAAATTATTTTTTTATTCTTTGTCCTGTGCCTTTATTATTTATTATTGTTTATGTCAGTGCTTCCCAACCGGTGGTCCATGGACCTAGAATAAGTGTAGTCCTGAAAATATTTTTTAAATTTTGATAAATTTTTAAATAAAAAAAACTGATTTAAAATATTACAAGAAAAAAGTTTTAATGCAGTGAAATTTGCACTTCCGGTCAATATAAAACTTACGCACGTAGTGTTAAGTGTTTTCAATTACTAATCCTGTTTTGTTTATTTTCAACACAAAATATGAAACTGAACACTCGTTCTTTAGTTAGAAAAAAAACAATAATTTAAGAACAAGGGAATACACTTATATGACCTAATCTTGTATGTAGTACTCTTGCTAATTCATAAGCACAACTAGTCTTATACTTTAGGTTATATTGAAATTATTGAATGCTCACTATACTAAGATGATTTTCGCTTCTAAAATTCCTCAAAATCATTACATTACCAGTGTCCTTTAAAATACTTTTATTTATTAAACAAGAAATCTACGATTAATAATTCGAATCTCGAATTCTAACGAGAATAATATTGATTTTTATTTATGTAGATACATTTTTTTCTTTCACGACCGACATCGACATCTTCATATGACCTTCTTCATTGCCTTTATAACATATTTTGGCAATCCTCCAGTACCCTTCCCCGCACCCAATTCACGAAAAAATTAATTTTTTTATGAAATCCTTTTTACGGTGATTTAATATGACATTTAAACGGTTTCGTAATTTCCGTAGTCACTTGCACGCTGTAGTATGGACCTCTTATGGTTATACGCAAACGACTAAAGATGGAAACAAGAAAAAAAGGAATTTAAAAAACTATACGTAACCCAAAAAAAATATATAATGTCAACCCGCTTTTGAATCACGAACTCCGATTTGGGAAACTTTGTTTTATAAATCAATATGAACACTGATAGCCGATCGCAATGTGCCGGATTCATGCAGTTATTATAATTCGTCAGGTAAATCAGTACAATTATTTTTTTACGCTACACTAGGGTGACTACACGTCCTGTTTTATACAGAATTGTCCTTTATTTCGGCTCTGCGTCCTGTTGTCCTGACAAACTTCTCTCAGGATGCCTTTTGTCCCGTAATTTCAAGTCTGTCCCATATTAATCCCTCGTTTTTCGACTTACTGTTGATTTAAAATTTTTGAAATGAAATTATTGAATAAAATAATGTAAGAATTTAGAAATTTTGCGGATACCTATAGATCAATTATAATCGTGAAATGAATTAACAAGTTTTTTTTAGAAAGTAAAGTATACAATGTACATGAATAAAGGATTTGAAGAAAATTTTAAAGAGTATCAATTTAGTTTAATTATGTTATTTTATGTTTTTCAAAATAATATTTTTATATGATTAAATTTAATTTATAATAAGTAGTTAAAAAATTATAATTTTTCACGATTTAAAAACATAAAAAAAGAAAATATTTATATATATATATATATATATGTGTGTGTGTGTGTGTGTGTGCGTGTATTAAATACTTATTTATTTAAAAATATTATGAAAAATATTTTGTCCTGTATTTTATTTTCTTAAATATGGTCACTGTAGTGAATTTTTGTCAGCAATTACTCTGAGTAGAAATCGCATTTTTTTTTCACTCGTGTACAAATAATGAAATTAAGGTCACAGTGTAAAAAATAATAGTGTAGTAGCTGAATATTTTTTGACCAAATATTTTGTATAGCACACATGCGTATGCGCTTAATTTGCTATGAATGTATGCATAAAATATAACACATATTATGGCATTCATATTATCATGCGAATGTACCTAATATTATACCGGGAACTGTTTGTTTCTAATTAATGTATTTGTCTTTCTATCGATATATCATAGAAGGAGGTCTATTCAAACATTTACCGTTGAAATGGAATTCACATATAATATTATATAGAATATATTATTAATATTATTATATTCTATGGCCGTTTTCAGCATGAATTGATATTACACGTGTTTGTTTTGCAGTATCTCTCCGTACACGTTGTACAAATTTACATCATTTCCAGTATACTATAATAATACAAGCGGTAATCACTAATAACACGTCACGGATCGGTTCGTACGGTGAAATGTAGTGCCGTGAAGTCGAAATTCAAAACTACCATCGGCGCTGTAGAAATCTACTTGGACTTATCCTACAACTTATCTATTAAATAATATCTCTTTTCATCGTATTGACAGTTATGTTTAAATATGATATGACTACACGTTATCCCTAGAGCTGCTTTCCCAATACCATAAATCATTAAACGAGAATAAAAATAATAAAAAAAAAAAACCGTACATACTTTGCACCATGGGTATTATTCGCTCCTCCGATGAGATATGGTGAGTGTGTTAAATTTTGAAGAAATGATAAATAATTTCTTCTATAAAACGATTCTGAATACATAAGACAATTATATTTTAAAATTATAAAATTGATAAATATTACAAAAACATTTATTTAGCACTCAGCCAGTTCTATATCGCACTATGGGTTGGAAAAAAAATTACAAGAATTCGGAAAAACCATTGAGATTTTCGAAAAGTGACCAGTTAAAAGTACCCAAATAAGCAAAATTATAGTTTAAAATGTTATTGATCGAAACTTATGGATAAGTATCTCTATAAGAAAACGTGTACACATAAAAAATAATAATAATAAGTAAAATATTGAAAAGCCGGACATACTTCTTCGCAACACGGATATTATTTTTTCTTCGAGTCAGATACTCTTGGTGGGTGTATAGAATTTTGAAGAAACGTTAAATTATTTCTTCTGTAAGACGATTCTGAATAAAGGAAGTTAATTATATAAATAACAACAATAATCGTCATTTTCAAAACATTTACCCAGAGTAGGTGAGTAATATAGAGAGACAAACATCCGTGGTGTGAAGTATGTCCGGTTTTCTTGTCTATACTTTACTTTACTTTAATTTACTTTACTTTTTTTGTCTAATAAAAAAGAAAATAATAAAAAAAAATTATTGCAAAAAAAAAAAATTTAGGAACATGTCAAAAATTGTTTTTTGACATTTTCAAAATTTTCTGGCGCCAAAATGTTTCTCATATTATTGTCTATCTATTTTTAAATTTTCATAAAGTTTGGATCAATCAATTATGGTTTCTGAGTCTTTTTTTGTCAAATTTTGAATAGTTATTTTTTTTAAAAAAATTGAAGAATCGAGCAATCCATAAAATGACCTCTCTAAAGTACCAACTAAAGGCAAATCCGGTTTCAAAAAGTTGTTGATCCAAACTTTTTGACAAGTATAATCATACGAAAAAGTGTTCACGGAAAAAATGGAATAAAATAAACATCATCGTAAAAACACTAGCTTCTTCACTTCATTCAGAATTTAAAATTAAACATCGTTGTAAAAACACTAGCTTCTTCGCTCCACTCAAAATCTAAAATAAAATAGAAAAATACGCAGATGTCTTACCTTCATAATCGTGAAATATGTAAATAATTTTGCAAGGAATACCAACTAACTACTGTAAACATGTTATAATACGTAATGTAGGTACGAAAGTAATTTGATTAATGCTATGGCATTAATTATACTATATTATTATAATTTAGCTCAAATAAAAAGAATAATAATAATTAAGCGATGAGACGTAGAAAATATACGTAAGTGTGGGTTCAATGAACAATTTTCAGACCAAAACATAGAGTGACGACAATTATTTATTTAATCATTTTTTATGCTTTATTACCTTTATTTAAATCACCAGTGACGTAGGGTATAGCTTAGAATTTTTTTGGGCATTGCCTTGGTCTTTGTTAAAACGGAAAGGATTCTAGTTCCGTTTCCGCCAAGGGATGGTTTTGTAAAATAATTTTAATTTAAAATTAAATTATATTTTGTCCATTTGATTTATTTCAACAGTAAAATTGTCTATTTTAATTTTACAATGTATAGATGTAGAAATCGTATGGTCGAAAAATAACCGAGAAAGTGTAATATTTAGAGGAAACTAGAAGAGTAAAAAAAAAAGAAATGATAGATAGGTGCGTCTAGAGATAAATTGACTTAGATTTATTAAAATGATGACTGTTATATTTTTATAATTTATCGCGATTCAGTAAAAAGAGAAAAAATATTAACCGAAAGTTCATAGGTTTCCTCACAACGTATACGTTTAAAAATCTGGACGTCTTCTTCGTACCGTGGCTATTATTCGCTTCTCGGATGGGATACTCGTGGTGGACACAATAAGTTTTACAGAAATGACTACTTTTTTTCTATAAAATGCATCTTTTGTGGGGAGTTTCTGTGAAATATACAGTAGTATAATTATTTTCAAGTTGATAATGAATATACTTAATAATATTATATAGTAATCCATGTGAATTTGATTCCAAATTACTATAATTATCCAAATTTTATATAACGTACCTATAATTTATATTATCCTACTTTTTTTTTTTAGATTTTTTATTTTTGGTATTACTACCAATTTACTAAGATAAATTTCATGAAAATCTAGTTAATTAAAAGAAACTAAAAGTAGATACTAGAAACATTCGTTGTATATACTGATTCGAGCATTTTTTATAGTAGAAAAATTGTTTCCATAAAATGAATAAAATAAATATATTTGTAAAAATTACTAGTTTCTTCGCTGCATTGAAAATTTTTGACATTGTTATTATTAGGAACTGGATGTAATAATATTATATTATAATATGCTTTCACAATCGTTAAAAATACGCCACTACTGGATAGGTATTTATTTTGAAATATGCATCGTAAATATTGACCCATTTTTAATGTAAAAATGTTATTATTTCATAAAATAAATAATATTGTCGACACATATTATTATAAAAAAGGTAGGTAATATGTAATGCTCTTATAATTTATATCCCACAGTTGAAATTAATAATAATTAGCTCGTTCTTTCTTTGTGAGTGAAATTTACAGTCTTCAACAAATGTTGTGTTGTTTATGGCTTTTAAAATATATTTTATTTAATATATTAATTGTAATCGTCATTTTTTATAATGATTAACCTTTTGTTTTTAACGTTTTTGTCATGTCGGGAATCATTTTTATTGTTTAAATAAAATGAATTTTCAAATTCAAAACGCGAGTTGAAATTTTTTTTATTCGATTACGTGATTTGAAAAATTTCTAAAAATGAAAACTAGAACATATGATCAAGTTTAGATTCATGTATTAGCTAAGTAGACACGTGCACAGGGCTAGCAATGAAGGGGGCTATTTTATCCTAACAGCATTCCAAAATTGTTTCCAAACGAGTACGGTCCCGTTTTTTTTTTTTTTTTTTTTTTTAAATAGGTAATCGTTGTATAATTCAAATGACAGATTCTTAGAAAGAGTCACATCGTAAAATTGTATTGATAAAAAATTAAAGATTTAAAAAGTCCGAATGTTTTTGGGCTTATAATCCGGTACTGAATGTGTTGTTATAAAGGATAAAAGATTCACACGTCCTATTAAGTGATTTTATTCGCTTAGAATCTATCAGCATGAAGCTAATAATATTATTGAAAACAACCACATGCGTTGAAAATATGTTTCTAATTTTGTCGTTTTCTTTTGTTGCAGGTACGTATCTGTTTCACTTCAAATATGGTTTGGACCAACACGTGAAAACGTTGTAAGGTTGAAATATATTTTTAAATTTTTCAATGCACTTCTGAGTAAAAAAAAAAATGAAAAATATTACGTTAAAAAAACGATAAAATGTTAAGACGCTTCGCTGTTTGTTAAAACTCCACTATAAAACGATTATAACAAATTAATAGATCAACTGTTTTTTTTTTATACCATCAAGGTTATAATATCAAATATATAATTATATTAGTAATTTACATTTTCAGGTTTATCATGAAAAAAAAAAAAAAAAAATGGGATGATTTAACTCTAAAAACCTTTTCAAATTACAAAACTGGTACCGCACATGTAAATAAATACGTCATTAAAACACTTTTCAGAATCGAAAACTATTAATATATCAGCACTATTTTCAAAAAAAGTCTCAAAATTTTTCCAAAAGGGCCTCATATTAGGATTTGAAAAAATGTGTGCCTAGGGTTATGCTCAAACTTAATCCGGCTCAGTAAGTGGTAAAATAAGTAACACAGATTATTGTGCTCTAAAAAATTACAAATAAGCAATGAATATTAAAAAATTATAAACGTTTAAAATAAAATTCGAATTATTTCAATAATAACGATACGAATCTTATCGAATTTGGAAATATTTATTGTAGTAGGTATATATACATATATGCATTTACTTTTAAATCCGTTTCCTAGTCATAATGAATAACTTTGATTCGGATATTAATATAAATTTTATTTTTCCTGAGATCTCAAAACCAATGCTATCCAAGCACAAAATTCGTTTCTTGTACCACAGAATTACAAAATAAATCTTTTTTTTTTTTTAACTTTTTTGATTTTTAGAATATTTACTTATTCATTTAGTGTATTTTATATTAATTTTTCGCATAATATATGTAGAATATTAGAATAATATAGATTTATCAATTTAGATTTTTTTATTTATTAATAAGATAATAGATAAATTTAGATGAAAACACCTCCTATAATATGATTAAGTTATAAAATGTTTATTTTATTTTATTCGGTATATTTATATTTTGTGTAGGTACTTTACTTTCAATAGCGCATTGAACAGGTTTATTGTAAATTATGCCTGTGAAAAACAACTATAGGTATTTGTCATAAAATTCATGAGAAATTTGTGAGAAGCGATAACTGGTATTAATCATAATATTATATCCCTATAATAGATTAACAAATTGATTTTCTTTGATAATTATTTAGGAAAAAATAAATAAAGATATCTAAAAATCGATTAAAAATATGTTATTTTAATGAACTTATTATTATTTATTTAATTTTTCAGTTTTATTAAACAGTATTTATAAGACTATTTTATCAACCTGATGATGATTTTTAAAATCGATACCGGTTGTTAATGAAAAAAAAAAAAATATATATATTACTCCAAGCTAAGTTTATTTTTTTTATATATTTTTTTTGTTATTTAATATATAGTGTAATAACTATACATTGATTTTATTATATATATATATTTATATATTTATATATTTATATCATAGGTTTTAATTTTTTTTATTTATAAGACATTTTTCTCGGTATACACACTTTGAATATCCGTGTCCCAGTGTAATTACTCATAAATAAAAATTTAAAAAACAAATGAAAACGTTTGCTATTTGATGTGTCCGGTTATTAAAATGTATTATTTAATGTATTTGCCGTATAAGTGTAAACGCGTTTGATAGTACTATATTCTGTGTTTAACTTCTAAAACTTTTGAAACAATTAAAACACATACACAGCTTTATAGATAAGTATCTTTTAGTAATTTGTTTTTTGGGGGGGAGGGGGGTTATTGCGTTTGTTTTAATTTTAATAAACGTGAATTCGCAAAACGCGTATGTATTATAATAACTACACGTGCGCGTTATCAACATAATATCAGCGCTTAGCTTTTACCTTATTTACAAAGCTTAAATGTCGTAATAAGTGCATTGTCTTGACTACACCCAAGCGAGTCGTTTTCAAATTCTTTTTGATTCCGGATATATTCCTACTATATAATAATATACTTCATCATTATGGTGAAATAATAAATGTCTTCAACGCGGCATTCAAAAATATAATAACAGAACATTTTTGTCTCGTTTTAAATGAAATTTTGTCCTGGAAACAATGCACACCACTATTCAGCCGTAAATCGAAACAATTTAAGTCATTCTCTCAATCATTATTCTCCAGTTAATAGCACGTTTGTGGAGAGCTCTTTATTTACAAAGATACGAATGATTTAATCCTTCAGAGCACACACACACACACGGTTAATTCATACCACTATCATCAATAAATGCAATTAGAGGTAAAGCTACCTCCTGCGCGTGTGCGTTTAAAGTCCAATTAGCTATAAATGAACTTTGACGACGATGTTGTTTTTCGAAAATGGCGATGGAAAATACCGGCGTCGTTCCGCCGGAATAAATACATACGTGTGTTCAGTATAATACGTTTAATTAATAATAATTCGATAATCCGTTAAATTGTTCGTAAGTATACGTTATAATATTATAATAGTTCATTGACATAAATCAGTGTAGGGTTTAAAGGACTAAGGATCCATATAAATTAGAAAAAATACTGCAATAATACTAAATACGTACTTATATAACGTTAATATATTATAGTAGTAATAGTTTTACAATATGAAACGCAATAATTAATTATATAATTAAAAAAGAAAAAAAAAATGTAAATAACAAAATTATGGTGGTTTAAAATACATTTAATGAATAACAATCGTTATGACTTAAAATTTTCAAACAATACATATAATTCATTGTGTTTGGTTATAAATTTACATTTCTAATTAGTTATTCTTAACATCATTTTTTTTTTTTTATTTTAAGTAATCCGCTAGACGTTCATTTATAAGACCACATGGCATGCAGCAAATCTGTGCTTCAATTTCAATAGTTAATTATTAACTAGATATTATTTTGCTAATGAAGTTCTAAAGAATTCTTAATTTGTAATTTTTTAATTTTAAAATTTAAAGTTGGAGGTTATATAGGTAAAAATTACAACAATTATAATAATTTGATCCAAATATATTTAGAAAAATGCATGTTAAAAACAATTTTGGAGGATTTCGCTTGGTAATCCACTACCTCGAGTGTACTCTAGATTAAAACCCATTTAATTTTTCATTATGTAACGAAATTTTCATAGGAAAGATAAAGTGTTTTGCTCGTTATATCATGGTTTTCGCTATATTGCTGTTTGATTTTAAATTGAAACATTTGAAAAACCTATTTCTTTTTCATTTTAGATTCTGAACGAAGTGAAGAAGCTAGTGTTTTTACAATGATGTTTCTTTTTTTTTCTGTGTACAACTTTTCGTATAGAAAAATTTGTCCAAAAGTTTCAATCAATAACTTTTTGAAACCGGATTTTCCTCTAAATTGTACTTGTACTTTAAAGAGGTAATTTTTTGAATTTCTCAATTCTTCATTTTTTTTGGAAAAAACTACCCAAAATTTGACAAAAACTACTCGGAAACCATCATTTTTTGATCCGAACTACGAGTATATGGAAATTTAAACATATATAGAAAATCATAAAAGAAAGATTTTGGCGCAAGAAAATTTGGAAAATGTGAAAAAAAAGTTTTGGACATTTTTCTAACATTTTTTTTTCTCATTTATTTTTTATACGTATTATTAACTTTCCTCGTTCATAATCGTTTTATTGAAGAACTGATTTATCGTTTCTTTAAAATTCAATACACCCGTCAAGAAAATCCCACCCATCGTGCGAAGTATGTCCGGCTTTTTAAAGTAGTTTTTCGTTTTTAAATTTTAGTTCATGCACCAATAATATATATTGTTTGAATGCTGAACCCCCCCCTGTTCCATCCGCGGTAATCAAACCGATTTTCAGTCGACGTAATAATAATTGATTATTTCCCCGATAGCATTTGATAATAATAATAATTGGTGACTACGGATCACGAGAAAATGCCTTTACACCATTTACGTATAATACTGTGCAGCAAACACGCGATAACCGAAATGCCTCTAACGTTTGGGTTTATTTTAAGTACCTCATGAGAGTTGATTCATTAATGCTGCAAGACGTCGTTGCGCAGATCAAAGGCCGAGCTAGCTAACGGCCGTCTGTTCGGTCGGGCTTACAGGAGGATGAACTGTTGCCTTCATCAGCTCACGCGTGTTGTAACAGTAACTGTTTGCTAACGATCGTCGACTGTACTGCCGGAACGATTAAATCTGCCATCCCCCTGGTCATTCGTCAATGCTACGCGAGTTCAGCTGTAACGATATACGACGATAGGCACTGGCCTGTACGCGCGTGTGTTAACTGTGCGCGTTATTGACTATTCGAACGCGTTAATCATGATGACGTGTGTATCGCAAAGCTACTCTCGTCGCTCGTTTCCGAGTGTTAATTAATGACGAGTAAATAATAATTAATATCGTTATTCATAATATTATTGTTCCCCGTGTAAATACGGATTCGGTGATTTCACAGCTGATCCTGAAAAAAAAAAAAAAAATACATAATAATAATAATTATTATTATTATTATACGAAAATTCGGTATTAAAACTCTGTATATTTTCGGCCGCATCCCTTAAGCTTAACAACTCTCCGAGAGCCTAAGCTGTCAGCGGAATATCGCGAAGCGTTTTAATTTAATATTTTTTCACGTTGTTTCGGCTCACCACGTGACACGTTTGATGTGATATTATTAAAATAAATAAACATATTTTATAAGATAAGATAAGATATTTTTTTTATTTTTTTAATACATGAAAAATGAAATGCGTGAACAAATAAAAAACTCAGTGTGCAGCTATTACATAAATAAATTGAAAATTCTTAATTAATGAATGAATTTCGCTAGTGAAATGTTTATAATACTCCAGGCTAAGTTTTATTTTATTTTTTTTTGGGTTCTGAGTGAAGCGAACATTGTATTTTTTTTACAAATCTGTGTGTGTGTGTGTTTTTTTTTTCATATGTATGGAAACACCTTTTCGAGTAGAGATCTGGTCCAAAAGTTTTCATCAGTAACTCTGTAAATTGGAAATAATATCTGAATGATACTTTTGGAAGATCATCTTTCAAAATCTTCAATACTCTTTCGAAGCGTATGTCTAGACTACCCAAAAATTGACAAAAAAACGGTAAAAACCGTCATAACCCGATTTTTTATAAACTAGATTTAATTTTTTAACATAACTTAAAAAATAATAAAGCTAAAAGGTTAAAACTTTCACTAATTACTGAAAATAGTCACTCGTATACCTCATAAAATTTTCAAAAACATTTATCCAATTTTAAGATAAGTACAGAAATTAAAAAAAAAATTGTAAATTCTTCATTTTTTTTATTTATTTTATTTTATGTTTTTATACCTATATATAATAAGTTTCTTTGTTTTATTATCGAGTATAAACTTTAGAACATTTTTTTCTTTTATTATTTTATAATTTATTTTAAAATATTTCAAATGATTTCATATGACTATATGGCTATAACTGAAATAAGAGTTTTATTGAATTGCGTTTTATGAAAAACAATGACCGTACTATTATATTGGAATCAACGAATATTATTATTATTATTCGCGGTCGTATTTAACAGCGGCGTTTTAAAGCAAATTTCTAGTAATAACGAAAACACTAACCAGAAAAGTGAAAATATTAAAATATGTATTGTTTTATGTATTCGAAATAGTGCATTCCGTTTTTCGACTTGCTGAATTTATCTATACGTCATATAGGTACACACTCGGGTTTATTCTTTTATAGTCTAATTTGAAATTTATATAATTTTATGTTCGGTTGCTTTATAGTTAAATATTTCGTATGTTCATCACGATTTTTATTTCATTTTTTTTTTTTTTTTTTTTTTGCTGAAATCGATCGTAATACGATTACTTACCAATATAACGGCATTGTTCGTTGCTTCCAGTATGTATTGTGTTTTTAAAGGTTGAATGTTTTAATAGTAATTTTTATTTAAACGAATATTGGATTTAGGTATTTTCCATATTACTATTCAATAATATTTATTTTTAAATTCTATTTATTCGATTAAGTATAATAAAATACGTGCATTTTGTGTGCTGCAAAACTATTATTTTTTTACATTTTCTGGAAATTTTCAAGTTGTACATACCAAATATTAGTAAAGAGTTTTATTATTTTATTATTTTTTTTTTTTTTAAGTACAATATATACACTACCATATAATAATCACATTAAAATACCTAAACACGCAAAAAATGTACAATTCATAATTCCATTTCAAAGAACTTTTTCGTGAACTCAAAATTAAACACTCGGTTAAATAAACTACGCAGTTTAAATAAGAAAAAAATTTTTTCAATATTTACTTACATCGAAAAACGTATAATTTATGAAGACCAGTTCTTGGTATTCAACAGAGCCTACAGAAATGTTCTTCAAGTTTTAAATAACCACTTAAATTTTGTAATTTTTTAAGTAAATATTAAAAGAGAAACGAACGTGACTGTTAAATTTACTGATTGTGTAACATTAAGACGTAATGCGGTTGTAATCGTTACGTTGAAACTGTTGAAAGTTGGTAGAACGAACAAAGCATATTTTATAATAAATGTAGTATGCAATTTAGTGAGTAAATTAAATTAAATTCCAAATTTTCAGTGTACCGATGTAAAGAGCAATATGAACAGGAAGTAAATTATCGGTTTTCTCTCGATCCATTTGACACCGGTGCATACTACTTGCGTCCCAAATTTTATTTCATAGGTAAGTTGCGTCCCGGCCAAAAAGGCCAAGAACAGGTCACAGCCTACTTGCGTCCCGGTATACCTTATTTTATAGCTTAGTTGCGTCCCTAAAATCGATAACTATATAACCGATAGTTTGCTCGCCGACCACTATCGTAGTGGCGTATATTGCTTAACATATTTTAAATATATTTAATACGTATTTCCTATACAACACTGGAACGTTAAATGGGCGTGGAGCACAGCAACTATATAGGTTATAGGACCTATGTATAACTATACATAGGTCTATTAACTAATAACTATATAATATTATTATATAAAAAAAATATACTTATTAAGTCAAAACAGTCAATATTTTT
>JAIPRM010002497.1:0-30162 GCA_025469315.1 Stegophylla sp. TES_Ste_2020 | reverse complement strand
TTTAGAAAATAATATTATTAGTATTTGTAAATGATAACAAAGGGGATTTTTCATTATTAATTACTGTATGAGATTCCATTGGAGGTATAATATTTAGGAGACTTGTACATTTGTTCTACTGTTGAAGATATTGTTGGCGTTTGTTCTGTAAGAGACTTGATATCAATTGCTTCTACCTACTTGATGTTATGACAGAGGAGACTTATAAGAATTTCTTATTGTATGAGATTTCATTGGAGTTAATTTCTTGAAGTCTAGTTCATTTTTATTACTGTTGAAGAATTTGACGGTATTTGTTCTTTAGGTAACTTGATGTCATTTGCTGCTACTTGAAGTGATGACTATTGATTCTTGTTATTGTATTCTGCAACTTGAAATGAAGACAAATGAGTTTTGTTTTAATTTTCAACTGTATAAAATATCATTGGAGTCTCCTCATGGAGAATTGCTAATTTTTATTGATAAAGAATCTTTTGATTGAGATTGGTTCTACGACTTCAATGAATGTCTAAAGACACTAGATATTATATTCTGCAACATGAAGTGATGACAAAGGGGATTTTTATAATTTTTTACTGTATGATATTCCATTGGAGATATAATATTTATCAGATTTGTACATTAGTACTTTCGTTAAAGATATTGATGGCCTCTTTTTCTTTAGGAGACTAGATATCGTTTGCTGCTACTTGAAGTGATGAAAAAGAAGACTTATTAGAGTTTTTGTCTGTATTAAAATCCAATGGAGTTATATTATTTAGGAGACTTCTACATTTGTACTGCTGTTGAAGATATTGATGAGGTTTTTCTTAAGGAGACTTGATATCATTAGCTGCAACTTAAAGTTATGACAGAGGAGACTTACTAGAATTTATTACTGTACGAGTTTATGTTGGAGTTTGTTTTGGAGACTTGATAATTATTATTGCTATTGAAGTTTTTGATGGATATTTTTCTGTACACAACTTGTTATTAATTTTAACTACTTGAATGAATGTCTATAGAAACTAGTTATTATATTCTTCAATTTGAAGTGATGACAAAGGGGATTTTTTATAATTATTTAGTGTATGAGATTCCATTAGAGATATAATATTTGGAGACTTGTACATTAGTATTCATGTTAAAGATATTGATGGAAATTGTTCTTTAAGAGACTAGATATCATTTGCTGCTACTAGAAGTGATGAAAAAGGTGACTTATTAGAGTTTTTGATTGGATTAAATTCCAATGGAGTTATATTATTTAGGAGACTTCTACATTTCTACTGCTGTTGAAGATATTGATGGAGTTTGTTCTGTAGGAGACTAGACATCGTTAACTGCTACTTGAAATTATAACAGAGGAGACTTACTAGAATTTTTGACTGTATGAGATTTCGTTGGTGTTTGTTTTGGAGACTTGATAATTATTATTGCTGTTGAAGTTTTGATGGATTTTGTTCTTTAAACAACTTGATATTATCTTCTACAACTTGTATGAATTTCTAAAGACAATAATTATTATATTCTGCAACCTGAAGTGATCACAAAGGGGATTTTTTATAATTATTTACTGTATGAGATTCCATTGGAGATTTTATATTTAGGAGACTTGTACATTTGTATTCATGTTAATGATATTGACGGCGTTTGTTCTGTAGGAGACTAGACATCATTTGCTGCTACTTGAAGTGATGACAGAAGAGACTTAGTAGAAATTTTTGCTGTATGAGTTTTTGTTGGAGTTTGTTTTGGAGACTTGATAAATATTATTGGTATTGATGATTTCGATGGAGTTTGTTCTTTAGACAACTTGATATTATTTTCTACGACTTGAATGAATGTCTAAAGACACTTGTTATTATATTCTGCAACTTGAAGTGATGACAAAAGAGATTTTATTATAATTTTTTTCTGTATGAGATTCCATTTGAGTTATATTATTTAGGAGACTTGTACATTTGTACTGCTGTTGAAGATATTGATGGTGTTTGTTCTTTAGGAGACTTGATATAATTAGCAGCTACTTAAAGTTATGACAGAAGAGACTTACTTTAACGTTTTGCTGTTTGAGTTTTTGTTGGAGTTTGTTTTGGAGACTTGCTAGATTTATTTGATATCGATGATTTCGATGGGGTTTTTTCTTTAGACAACCTGATATTATTTTCTATGACTGGAATGAATTTCTAAAGACACTAGTTATTATATTCTGCAATATGAAGTGATGACAAAGGGGACTTTTTACCAACTACCAACGATCGATAAAATATTACACGAAGTGAACGAAGATCCATCGCTTCCAAACGTCAAACGTATCAGTCTGTATAATATAATAAAAAAATTGGACTTTGTATTCGCTAAAAGAAAAAGGTGCAGTGTGTTGACCGAGCGGAAAGACTTGATTGATTGGATCAATCAGTTGATGATTACTATCATTGGAGTTTCCTCTTGGAGAATTGCTAATTTTTATTGCTAACGAATATTTTGATTGAGATTGTTCTTTAGACAACGTGATATTATTTTCTACATTTTGAGTTCATGACTAAAGTCACTAATTATTATATTCTGCAAATTGAAGTGATGACAAAGGGGATTTTTTATAACTATTGACTGTATGAGATTCTATTGGAGTTATATTATTTAGGAGACTTGTACTTTTGTATTGCCGTTGAAGATATTGATGAAGTTTGTTCTTTAGGAGACTTGATATCATTAGTTGCTACTTGAAGTTATGACAGAGGAGACTTACTAGAATTTTTTAACGGTATGAGATTACGTTGAGTTCGATATCGTCGATACCACGTTGCTTGTTTCTTGTGTTTTTGTGTCAATTTCTGGTAAATATCGTTCGCGCAATTTATTTGCCCATCTATAATTGTTTCTTCCCCAGCAGGGTGGTCAATTTTACCAGAAGTTGTGTGTTGTGAATCAACGTGGTAGACAATTTGTTCGTGTGTCTCTGCAGTAGGGCAACGTATTTTGTGGTTGTGAATATATCAATTGTTCTCTGTGGTGTGTTTAGCGGTGTTCTTGCGTGTGTGCGGGATCACACTTGTATTTTTATGTATTAAAATTTGTTAATTACGGATCCCGGTACACCAGGACACCATAACCTCACAAAAGGTAAGTGGTGTGCACCACTCACATAGGCCGACGGGCCATTGTAGTTTATTTATTAAGTGTGCTGTTTTTGGCCACTGTGAGTTATTTTTCATAGTTTATTTATTATTGTTACCATTATTATTTTATTGTTGTGTCAAACAGGCAACCATTAGCTTTTTATAATTATTGTATTATATTGTTTTGTTATTATTTTCTTTACACATTTATTTATCATTTTTACTTGTTACCTACATGCTGTGATTTTTTCTTTATACATAATTCTTAATTCATTATACAATCCATTTATACTTAACTACATGTTTTAATTTTATTTATTAATTTTAATCCAGCCCTCAGTTAATTTAAGGTAATACTGTTTATTGCCTACAGTGCCCTAAGGAATTAACATAAGTGATACCTACAACAAAAAATATAAAATATGAAAACAAGAAAACAAATAATATGACTAACACAAGCTTAACAAAGTATATTGTATATCATAAATTATACTATAGTTATATATAAAAAAAACAATTTGCTCATTATTCTTGACAATCCACTAAACTATCATTCCAAAACCCTTTAAAAGATAATAAGTTATTTAGGTAATACATTTTAGAATCTGAATGAAGTGAAGAAGCAGATGTTTTTACAATGATGTTTATTTTTTATTTTTTTTTTTCTTCCTCTGTGAATACTTTTTCGTAAAGAAATACTGGTTCAAAAGTTTTGATCAGTAACTTTATAGATCCAAAATAGAACCCAGATGGTACTTTTAAAAGGTCAACATTCAAATTTTTCAATATTTTTTTTGATAATGCGAAAAAACTGAAAATTTTTTTTCAAAATATGCAATTACCGCAATTTCCGTAAAATTGAAAATTACTTTTTGACATAACTTCTAAAATAATGCAGCAAAGGACTTGAAATTTTCACCAACCACTAAAAATAGTTACGAAAACATTTTATAAAAATTTCAAAAAGATTTGATCAATTTTGAGTTAAGTTTAGCATTTTGAAAATTTCTAATTTTTTGTTAGCTTTTATGTAATAAAATTATTGATTTTTGATATTAAGACTTGAAAATTTAATATGATCTCACTGACATATATGTCTACTTGCAATGAAAAAATCTCAAAAATTGTTAGTCGACTTCTTTTTTTATGGAATTTCGACTGAATTCATTAGTTTTATTTTAAATTACGCACTTTAACGTACATATAAGAAAATTGGCCAAACCGATTGTTTTGAAATTTGGTGTCTAGATAGAGATAATTTCATTGCGAATATTTTTGTGCAATAAAATTTCTTACGGAGAAAGAATTAAACATTTTACAAGGGTAAGACTGAAAAAATAAATCAGTGGTTATCAGTGTCCTGATATAAAAGTACAATAGACTAATAATTAATATAAATGATTTCTCATCTACTACTAATAATAATTTAAAATTTTTCATTTTTTGAGTTTTTGGGTCAAAATTTAAACGGGGTATATATAATTTTGTGTGCGGCCCGCGGCATTATAATACATTTCCAAAGTGGCCCGCAAGATCACTTGGGTTGGACACCCTTATAGAATCTATACCTACCCATTTATTTCTCTAAAATAGAAATTTTGTACCAAATAAGAAATTAATAATAATAAAACTTGTAAAAATACTCAGTGTGAATTAATTTAATCTATGTTTAAATTATAGGTATTCCAATGGTGCAGTATTGGAAAAAAGTAGATTACAGACATAGATATGAATAATTATAATTAATTTTAGCTTAATATAATATTGTACAATACTAATACTATAAGTAAATATGGTTCTTAAGATATTTATATTTGTGTGAGTGTGTGTACTATTATTATTGAATGGATTTTCTTAAAACTAGGTAACGATAAATGAGATAAATGATGACCGGGGTCTAATTGAAAATAGTTTCAAAGGCAGTTAAATTATAAGATAAGACTAGGTAGTTGGTTAATTTTTACGTTCTTTCCTGAAAAGATTAGTAGAGTAAAACTATTATTAAAATAAAGTTGATTAGTAATATTAATTAATCTATTCTTATTTTATAACCCCCTTCGAAATTAAATCCTATATACGCCACTGACTTAACTTATTCAACGTCATAAACATAAGAAAAATGCAGTGATGCATATAATATATGAAAAAGCATTTTCTTGTTATAAATAAAGAAATCAATTTTATTTTTCCACATGTTGAATATGAAATCTTAGCCCACCCTATACAAAATTCCTGTTTACGCCACTGAAATCATTACTTTATTATCGTTTTCAATCTTATAAATGTGGAATTATTATATATAATTAATATATATAATAATATATATTAATATATATTATTATATATATTAATAATTATTATATATTATTATTATATAATATGGAATTATATAAGTATTATGACTCGTAATACTTATATACTAACGGACCACAAAGCTCTCACTTTTCTCAGAAGCTGTCAATTATTGAACGCCAAACTATTACGCTGGACATTAACTTTACAAGAATACAATCTTAATATCATTCACGAGTCCGGAAAAGAAAATATTGCCGCCGATACACTTACCCGATACCCACACGAAGAAAAAATCAATTAACAACAAACTATAACCATAAACAAGCTACATCTTTACTCCATTCAGTCCCGAAATTATAGACAAATTAAAAAATATTAAAATTCATCAACTAGAAGACCCAACGCTCAAGAAAATCACCGATTAGATTTATCAAAAACGACGATATTTGGTTCACCAGCGGGCCACAACCTCGACTAGTATTACCTATATCAGTAAATCAACAATTAATACATGAAGTACATCTGCATCTAGGTCATGCAGGAAGCTATAAAATATTTTATAACTTGAAACAACACTATTTTTTCAAGAATATGTACCGCAACATAAAAGAAATTACCAATACCTGCGACACATGTCAAAAGGCAAAAACCTACAATAAATTAACCCGAGGACCTCTCTGTACAATTGCTACTAGTCAAGTATTAGAAATGGTATCAGTTGACATCATCGGCCCACTACCAACAGGTCAACGGGGAGCGAAATACACATTATCTATTGTAGACATTTTTTCAAAATTTGTAAAAGTATATGCAATACGCAAAGCCAACACTACGCAAATATTGAACTGTCACACAAAAAAATATTTAAAACAATTCATAAACGTACAAAAAATACTATCAGACGACGGTACCCAATTTCACAGTAAGAAATGGATACAGACACTAACCACTTACAATATTAAGCCTATTTATACAACAACCTACAACCCGGAAGGAAATCCAGTAGAACGCACTAACAAAGAAATTGGACGAATTTTGAGAACATATTGTGCAAATAAACACTCAACTTGGACACAATATTTGGATAATATAGAATATTATCTGAATAATACCATACACTCAACAACACAATACACACCCAACCAAGTAATGTTTGGACACCACGAAAAATTACCTATTCAAAAAATTATTGAACCCCCCACTTCTACATCTATGGAAACCATACAGGAAATCCGAGTAAAAGCTAAAGTCAACAGTGAAAGGAAGACAGTACAGCGACAAAAACAGAATGACAAAGAAAGAAATTCATAAAATACGCTCCAGGACAGTGGGTACTCATAAAAAGACATCAACTATCTAGTGGAGAAGACAAAGAAATTGCCAAACTATTCGACATCTATGAGGGGCCATTTCAGTTAGAACAAGTATTCGAAAACAACACTGTAGAAATAAACAATCCAAAATCCAAATTCAAACGTCATAACATGAGGAACATCCGACCATACTTCTTTTCTGAACCTGGTGGGAAGTCTTCCACTACATCATCGCAATGAAAAATAAAGAAATAAATGAAACAATGTGTATCAGGTTGTACAAAATATAATTCTAATCCATAATTACTTTTATTACAGTACATGCAACACAACTTAAACATATCCAAAACAACCCCTCCAATATCTAACAATCCATCCATAATAGTAAAAATACCCATTATTGTTATCCGCCCGTCAGTCAAGTATTTTATTAACAGATTGCAAATCTCCTTCGGTGACATAGATAAGAAACGAATGTCAGCTCAACGAGAACGGTTTGAAAAAACAAAACAATTAAAATACCAACTCCAGTTCAGCATTTTTCTTCCGAAATCAGTCCAACTCAAGCCAAACGAACATCCTGATAAAATATATATCGAACTTAAAGCCCGGGAACTATTAGTAGCGATCATCAGTCAACCCAACTTTAACACTCCTGGTCAATTGGCACAACAAATTCAAGTCGCACGCTCACAAATCACAGACCATCAAGTGGTATCCAACAAGAAAATAAGACAACTCGTAAACTTAGAAAAAACTCGTAGAAAGAAAAAAACTGTCTCACCCTAAATATTTGAACTCCAAAAAATTTTGTAACAAAAAATTTTTTATCATTCAAATAGGGGGGCAATGTGGCGAGACAGATTAGGCAACGACATCTAGCAACAGGAGCATGATTTAACAATGGCACCTCAATAACATTCATACGTAACATCAACTATAGATGGCAGCGACATCTGAACCTTAACCGACACATCAACAATTAATAACTGTTTTCACCAAATATATTATCCATAGTCCATAAATAACAATTCATACACTTTTAAATACATATATAAATTATATACTTTAATAATGATATAAATCAAGAACTATAAATACATAATTATTAAGCCAAAATCATGGAATCCAATCTTACCAACAACGCCCGCTTACCGGAATCGAGTGGCAGCATATAGGCCTGACGGGGTGCTCCAAAAAGGATCATGACCTTGCTAATTAACAGTCAGTGCATCATTCGTTCGCCAAGTATCGTTCGTAAGTGTATCGTGTGATTAGGACCCTTCCATCCTAACCCTACCACCCCTATTCCACCATCTTTGTTACTAATGATGGGAGTAATCGAGAGAAAACACTCGAAATACTCGATTGTTTGATTTAATCGATTATCTCGATTGTTTTTGAAAGTAATCGAGTGATTCTCTCGGTATTGAAGTATCAGTCGAAACAATCGAATGAAAACTGACAAGTTACTCGATTATTCACTCACTCATTCATTTAATATTATAAAATAATTTTTAATCGAATGATAATCATTCCGAATTGAATAATAATCGAGTTGATTGATAATAAGAAGTTTTGAGCTGTTGCTCATTCTATTGAAGATTTTAATTTTTAAAAGCATAAATAGGTACGTATAACATAATAAATAATAATAATATAGCGATATATTTTATGATATAATTTTAATTGGGGTATCAGTTGAATAATACTTAACGGAAATTATACTTTGAAAAAATAATATTGTAAAAAATATCTCGTTAATCTTTACTTTTTATATTAATACCCGAGTATCTACTAAAATACCAAATGCATTATACATAAAATACATATTTTAATTTTTTACCTTTATATTTAATTTATGATCATTTTAATAAAACATTATTTATTATATTAAAATGAGTTGTTGTACGCAATAATATTATAATAAGATAATACATAAGAAATAAATGTATACCAAGTACTGAATAATGTGAGTTGTACCATTGATTATTAATAAAATTATTTATAAACAATGGTTGTACTAAATGCGGAACGACTGAGCAAGTGTTTCCATAATAAATAGTAATCAATCATCATTCGAGGGATTTTTTTTCCAGTGAATCGCTCGTTATTGAGATTTGAGAGTTTATATTGACCGAGAGGTTTTTTCGAGTGAATCATTCGATTGTTAAAACCTCTCGATTACTATTCACTCGATTGTAGAAATCTCTCTATTGTTCCCATCACTATTTGTAACCATGGTAACGCGATTGTCATGGTAACCCCGTTACCATGATTACAATCATGGTAACAAAGGTAACTATGGTAAACATTGCAACCTTTTATACGTAAAACATACAAGTTGTAAATATAACTGTGCACTCATCGACTTTTTGACGTCATGGTACTATTTATAAACGCGTATTATCTCATTAATTTTTTTTTTTTTTAATTCGAATTTTTACTTAAACTTTTTTCAATATTTTGACAATAATCATAAATCATTAAACTCAAAATTCAAAGAGGTTTAGTTATGTGATCTTCTTTAGCTAAAATTTAATGATATTTGAAATTATAATAAGTTTTAAGCAAATTTGTATATTGCAATTTTAATTTTTGTAAGTATCAAATTTTAATTTTTTGTACTTGAATGGGTAGATATGTCTAAAACATAAATTTCAAAAGGTTAAATTTAAAGCCAAACCAAGACTGAGCTAGGTGTGAAAATGGTTCGCTAGCCTGCGGGTAGGTATCCTTGATAGGACCCGGTTGAAAAACTCTTGGGCCTTCACACGAGAATACTCAGTGAGGCCCAGTATTCTTATCTTGAGAAATAAATGAATAATAATAATAATAATAATATTAAAATAGCGTTTTTAGAAAATTAAAATTAAAGTATAAAATGTTTATTATATTCTTGCTATTACTACGTGGCGACACTGACACTCTAATGCAATTATTATAAATCCTATCGCCTAATAATCATTAATAATAAGTATGATATCTTTTGGTATGACTAATTACTAATTATGAATCTTATTATTGAATAACATTGATTATTGAATAATATGGAACAAAAATAGTAAAATGTGGATAAAATTACTATTGGACCAAATGATAGTGACCTGGCACACATTATGTAATATACATTATAATCTATGTAATATAAGAGGTATTATAATACTTCTACATTATCCACTAGATGGAATAAATATTAATAAATATTTACTTAATGACTTCATGACTTCAATAACAAATCATTAAATAGGTAATATATTTATTGAAAAGCAGGAAAAGGTATAAAGACAACAGAAGGCATAAAGGACGCCTTGGTGAATATTAAGAATAGAAGCTGCCGTTTCCTATCAGGTACGCTTCTTCCTCGGTCTTTTTGCTGGTGTACCAACTGAGAATTGTTCAGTTTGTTCGTCCCGTTTGCGTACAAGACCTTTCAGCACCGGGAAAATATGAGTTATGTCTTTAAGCATGGCCATTGGTGTATCGTCCGGGTACATTGACCTTATACGATGATTTACTCGTAACACTGTCAACTGATCACTAAGAAAAATAGAGTAAAACAAACAATATTTTAGATTATGTACATAAGGGCGTAAGACGTAGGGCAAGACTACATTATTTGTAAAGTGAAACCATTGATGATAAACATATGAAAATATATAAAAATGAAATAAAATATATTCTTGCTAATAAAATATAATTTTAAGTTCTTACTGTTTATTTAGAAACTATTAGTTTCAACTCAAGTTTTTTTATAGGCAGATAACATAAACCGAAACTAGTAGTTACTAAATAAATAGCAAGTACTTTACGGCTGTATTTCATTTTATTTCTCTACAATTTTTCAATTATAAAAAAGTACTACATAATCTCAATTACAATATGGATACAACATATGCATATTCATTACTCTAATGTTTTTAAGCCTACATAACAGAGAGAGAAACAATGAATCGGTAAATAGGTAAATCGGTAAAAATATCCTATTTATTTACAAGTAACACACAAAGTAATTAATTTGTACTTTGATTTTGATAAATATATATTTGTTTGAAAATTAATAGATATACTATACTTGTGGTGGAGAATAAATTCCTAATAAATAGGCAAGTGAGAATTTCTTATCTTTTAAAATAATGGTCGAAAATTTTGGACGAGTATTCTTATCAGAAAAAGTGAACAAAGATGGAAGAGAAAATACAATAAGATTTTCTAGAAGATATCAGAATAAACAAAATATTTTTAACCTAAATCTTAAACCAATGACACATTTTATTTACATTTATATTCAGGTTATCAAATGTATCGATAATGTTATGTAAATTTAATTTAGGTAATAATTTTTTTTAGGGTCTTTTTTCCCCTATATTCGTTTGAAAACATACTAAAAATTTAATTACTTCATTATGTTTTGAATTTTATTTAAATTTACAAATATTTCTTGAAGAATTAAAAATTATTAGTACGAATATTATAATTATTAACGCCATCAAAAATCTTACAGAAAGAATTAAAATTATTTAAAAATGGTATAAAACACCATTTTTAGACCACTTTATCCAAGAATTAAAAACTAGATTCAATTATATATTATCTTTAAGTAATACCAATTGGAGTGCTCATTTTAGCTAACAACAATTTTTATGACTCTAAATAGTCTAAATCGATATTAAATTCTGCAATGTCCAATATTCAAGATTAAGTTTGATGTTCAGATTTAGTACATAATTGTTATGAATCCCTGAGTAATATAGTATTAAGTATGTAATGTAGTATTTAGTATTAAAACTTAATGTTTAATATTGTAAGCCGACGATCGTATGGAGGGATTTGCTTAGTTAACCCTTTTCATGCAGCCGTTCGGCGTAAGACGGGCGTCGACGTTCGTTGTTTTAGTAATAATTAAGCAAAGCATTTATATTCAATATAATTCTTATTTACAATACTTAATTATTATTCCAGAGCATTCGTATTTAATATAGTAATTACATATGTATCTTTGTTCTCCACACAATTAACAATAATTGTTTCTAATAAATAGTTTTAAATCACCTACACAAGAATCTTGTTTTATTTCATTTATTTTTAATTTGTTGCCGACCCTTAAACGCGCATGTAACATTTTTAATGGCAGCGATGGGTTCCGTTGATTCCAGTGAGAGCCGTTCTGCTGGATACGACGCGTATAGGATACATGTGGATTCCAATACTTGTGCAAATGGGCGATTATTATTACGACTGGCCTACGAGAAGATTTAAAGGTAATATCAGAGCATTCGAAATCCGAAACAAAAAATTCGATATTATTATCAGAACATTCAGTACATTCGAAATCCGAAAAAGAATATTCGAAATTAATATCAGAACATTCAACATTTAAAAAACAACGGTTTCGCGCGGTCAGCACATTTTTTGGCGTGGCATTTCACTGCCTCGCCAGTGCTGTGGGGTTTCTTGTACGAGCCGCCGTCACGTGACGCGTAAAGCAAAAAAAATATTTGATACAGCCGCCGCCGTCAACACAACTATATCACCGTCGTCGTTGTACCTTCCGCGTTGACGCCGCGATAATCACCGTGGGTCGTATTTGCAAAACATAAAAAGCCGCCGTAATTGTCATACATAGTGTTCTCAACCCGGATGCCGCCTGATTTACTCCCGGTGCCAGTAACGTCACGGCAGAGAACTCAACTAGAATTGTTCGAGATAATCAACGTTGAAAGCAAGCAGACCATTTCAAATCAAATCATTTCGAGGTGGCGTGAGTTTATTTATTAATCAATAAATAAAAGAAAAAAGCTGGACATACTTCGCACGATGGGTGTACTTCGCACGACGGGTGGTAATCTCTTGACGGGCGTATTAAATTTTAAAGAAACGATAAATAATTTTTTCAGTAAAACGATTCTGAACGAAGGAAGTTAATAAAAAAAAAAAAAAAAAAATTTTCAAAAAATGTCCAAAATTTTTTTTCACATTTTCAAAATTTTCTTAAAAAACGACATAGCGCGTTAACATGTCGCTAATACGTAACTTCCAAAATAATGAAGCTAGAAAGTTGAAACTTTTACCAACTACTAAAAATAGTTATGCGCATCTCCTATAAAATTTTCAAAGACATTTGACCAATTTTTGAGTAAGTACAGCATTTTGGAAATTTCTCGTTTTTTGCAGTTAGGTTTTAATTCATAAAATTTTAACGTATGGATATTAAGAGCTGAAAAATTAATACAATCATATTCATATGTACTTCTAACAGTACTAGAAAAATCTCGAAAATAGTAAGTCAAGTTTTTTTTTATAACTGTTTAAATTATAAATTTGGACAGAATTCATTGGATTCACTTAAAATTACACACTTAAACACATATAAAAAAAGCCGGACATACTTCGCACGATGGGTGTTCTTTGCACGACGGGTGGGATGCTCTTGACGGGTGTATTGAATTTTAAAGAAACGATAAATCATTTCTTCAGTAAAACTATTCTGAACGAAGGAAGTTTATAATATAAGAAAAAAAAATGGAAAAATTCGGAGTACCGGGCTGGAATCGAACCAGGTGCTGTCGCGTGCTAGGCGGGTTTCATAACCACTAGGCCGCTACACATACTTGACAATGTAGGTGAATGAGTAGGTATGTAGTATAATAACCGAAAATATTGAATTTACAAAATAGAATAAAATAGTTAGAAAACTATTGTTGCACGTGAATATTAATTCACGCCATCGTATTCATCGTCGAAAAATACACATGATGGCAATAAGAAAAACATCAACCTTCTTGGAATGATTACAAAAGGAAAAAAAACACTGTTATTTAATATGGTATACATATACATATACATGTATACACATGCATATAATAGTGTATACATATACATGGCAATCCGTGTAATATGTGACAACTGAGAAGGCGTTGTAACATTGAGAAATGTATTTGGGCGGCAGTCCAAAGGCCACACCGTAATTACCGACTTGAATCGTATTAAATTTAGCTAGTGATGAGCAAAATCAATCAAGACACAACTGGAACTCCAAGACCAAGACCAAGACTAGGTTTGCAAGAACAAGACCAACATTGCAAGACAATTGCAATTTTTTTTCTCATATACAGTGTGTTTCATTGAAATGGTAACACGAAATATTTCCGTTCAGTGACCTTGGATTGAATTGGATTTTTTCAAGGAGCTAGGGAATACTAAAACACACATTTTGTGATCATTTTAGAATTTTTAATTATATTATTGTGCGCATGTGCAATAAACCTTCATTTTTTTTTAAATAGCAACACCTATTTTTAACAACAGATTTCGATAGAACTATTTTTTTTTAAGCAACTTTAATATGTAAACTTTTTTCCTATCTCAAAAAATTGACTGAATTACAGCAATCCTAAGTTTAAACAAAAATTTTTTTTTTTAATTTAAAAAATTATTTTTTAAATAATTAATTCTAAAAATTAAAAATTATTATAAATTTATAACTTTCAGTGAAATAACTTAATAATTAACAATAGGTGGGTAGTAGGTACCCATTTAATATGATAAACGAAGGTAGATAGTAGTTAACTACATAGTGTTATTCACTAGTCAGCTGACAAAGACACGTTATAAATACAATTATTTTGTGCTATCTGGTTCACAATAAAATGACAATTATTTTGAAATAATTAGGTAATTAAATTAACTTTTACCTTAGGTATTTCCTACCAATAATATTAAGAAAATTATAAAAAAATACAGAACATTGAAAAATTTAATAAAAATATTTTTTGTATAAACTTAGGATTGTTGTAATTCAGTCCATTTTTGACATAGGAAAAAAGTTTACCAATCACAGTTGCTTAAAAAAAAATGGTTCTATCGAAATCTGTTGTTAAAAATAGGTGTTACTATTTAAAAAAATTATGCTTTATTGCGCATGCACACAATAAAATAATTAAAAATTCGAAAATGATCACAAAATGTGTGTTTTAGTATTCTCTAGCTCCTCGAAAAAACCCCAATTCAATCCAAGGTCACTGAACGGAAATATTTCGTATTACCATATTAGTGAAACACACTGTATACGCATTTAGAACAGATTATATGAATTTATAATGCTTATAAGAAAAAACATTTTTATCTGTGAGGCGTCCTCGAAAATAATTTTTGAATTATTGAAAGAAAGATAAGAAATAATTGAAATAGCATTACAATAATAGCTGTTTTAAACCAAGTACAAAATAAATATTTTATTTTTCCAAATTAGACTGAAAAGCACGAGCTAAAAGCTCTTGTATTTCGAAATATAATAAAAACCCCAAGGTTTCTTTATAACCTCAAAGTTAACAAAAATAATTAATAATAATAATAATAAACAAAGATAATAATATATATAATAATTATAAATAATGAAAACCCTAATTAATAAATTTTAGTAATTGTTTCAATATCTACGTGTGTTCTGTTCTGTAAACGTCGTACTTTGTGAATCAGCGAATCAATAATAATCACTGATATAAAAAAACTATCAAGTTATTATAAATCTATTTAATGAAGTTTTTAATTAATATATAAATATCAATATGTCAATATATAAATATTGTATAGTCAACGACAAAAATTAGCTGTTTATAAATTACGCTGATCCATCGCTAGTCCGATAATCATCTGGATAATCCGGATAACTTATATTTCGCACTTTACTTTTTTATGTATATATACAATGATTATATTATATATAAAAATGATTTATGTCAATGTCAATTGTATATAAGTTATATAAGTCGATTGTATTGATTTACTATAAGACGTATATTAATTGATAGATAAAGAAGTTTTTACTTTTATTTTATTTTTTTTTCAAACATCTATTAGTAAGTTGAAAAAAATCATTCTATTTAATCCGGATTTTCAATAATCCGGGAAGAGTCTAGTCCCCAGATAAGCAAAACTCTACTGTAGTTATAAATATTCTAAGTATACAAAATTAAAACCCGGGAAAATTGGATGGAAATGCATACAAAAACGTGTAAAAGCAGTGGTTAAAGTGAGAAAAACTAGGAGGGGGGACTATAGTTCCTAAAAAATGAGAAGCATTCCCGAGCCACACCGAATTGCCTGTTTGCTTTCACTCAAAGGCTAAAAATTATATTGATCAATATAAGAAAATTGCTAGTATTACTTGGACAATAGTCTATAGTCCCCGATTAGACCAACTTAAACTACTCCTATGTTTATTTGGACTAAATAAATTAACATTAAAAAGAACTGCCATATTTCTAAAAATTGTAAAACAAACTCAAAAACAAGCATAACACTGTAATCAAATAAAAAAAAAACAATTATATTGTTCAAATATTTTAGTACTATGCCCTAGAAAATATTAATCAGCTTACAAAGCATATTTCAACTCGGAAAAACAAAATCCAAAACTATAACGGCAAAAAGTAAGTAAAGTATAGACAAGAAAGCCAGACATACTTCGCACTACCGATATTTTTCACTCTTCAGGTCAGATACTCTTGGTGGATGTGTTGAAAATGACGACTATTATTATTCTTTATATTGACTTCCTTCGTTCAGAATCGTAATATAATAAGCAACTTTAAATTTTAACTCGTTAGAAAAAAAGTAAATAAATACTTACGAATTCCCCCTATACAGCGTGACATTCAAGTATTCGGTCAAAACTTGGGCACATCTTTCCACAGTGACTGCAGGAAACATTGTTTCCACCAAATCATTCAGAGTTACCAGCAAATCTGAATAATTAAACGCTTTAGCGTTAATGCAATGAATAATTTTGCCTTTAAGAGATGCCTTTTGGATCTGAGTTAAAAACACAAAAATATATTTATAAATTGCTCCAAGCAAAAAAAAATTTAAATAACAAAAAAAAAAAATTCTAAAAAGGGGAAGTACTCTGGCAGTATAAAATGATTTATAGAAATAGATTATGAAATATATTACAAAATGTTTAACTGACTTAAAGAATTTATTTTTTGTGAAAAAATTTCAATGCAAATAAGTGTTAATGTCTGACCAAACACATCTAGAAAAGCTATATACAAAAAAAAAAAAGAAGAAGAAGCCTATGATGCAGTGTGTTTTGATACCACACTGTGTTGTTTAACAATTTAGAGTTGTAGACTTTTTTATGGCAGTGTCGTCATAGCGTACCGGGCGAGGGGTGTTATTTGTATCAATTATAATTTAAAATGATTTCTGAAAAACATTTAGAGAGGAAAACGAGTAGATAAAAAAAAAAATTATTTTATATTTATTTGCCATAAATCGTTTTTATTTTAAATCGATATGGCAAAGTCTCAGATTGTTTTGAAAAGTTTTTAAAAATAAAACACAAAGCGGGGCGAAGTAAAAGTGTTTGTTGTTTTATATTATTCACCTTGTAGGCGATAGGTTTTTGTGGACATTCCGGTAAACTCTGGAGTTTCCAAGAAACAGCAGCGTTGGTGACCTTGTCTGATGGTGGCGGCGACAAACCAGCAAATGGTTCCGGACTGGATGGTGGCGATGACAAGTCAATTAACTCGGACACCGGAGCAGTGGTACGCAGAGCATTTCTTCGTTGTTTGGTGTTACCGATCCGAGGGTTACTGCTAACTACGCTCCCCTCATTCATTATCGGCTTTCTATAAGTCTGTTGCTGTTGTTTCTTCTGCCGAAACTGGCCACCACCGCTACTTGGTCGCTGACTGCCTTGTTCCATAGTCAACTGGTGTGACTGCAACATTACGTTACTGTTGGTCATCGAATAGTCTTCACATATTGTAGTCATGGAATGATATATTGATGCCTTGTTCACGTTCGGATACGGTGCGTTATTACTGCAGAGAAAAAAAAGCACCAATATTAAGACCTTTTGGGTTTCTAGCTGATCAGATTTCACAATGTCATTGTAAGGAGAGCAGCTACATGAAGACCACTTAAATAAGCAGAAAGTGGCCTTTTTCTAAAATATTGCTAAAGCATTTTACTTTTAAACAATGGTACCAAAAACGAACTGAAAACTTTTCAGTTACAATTGAATTATAGACTCTGAATGAAGCGAAGAAGCTTGTTAGATCTTGAGAGGAGCGAAGATTATTTATTTATTTATATTGAATACGGAACGAGCCCAATTACATTTATTTTGTTGACAATAATTCACAAGAAAAAATTACACATATTTTAAAATGAAAGACAATAAGAAGACTAAATACTAAAGAATTGTGGGTCCTCATTGGCCAGTTTCAATTTACGAACAATAGGGCGATTAGTTAAATAATTACAATGGCTACAGGAAATATGAAATGGGAAAGATAATCTGGAACAGTAAGTTGGAACTATAAAATTAACTTTAGATAGGAATACAGGGTCATCAATTTCAACATTAATACGTTTAAAAAGGAACTTATTAATTTTGCCCTGTTTTTTCCTATCACATAGGGTAGACAAACGGAGACGCTGCAACATTGGCAACATTGGTTTATACTCATGATGTGCGCACTCAATACCTAAACTAAAAACGGCAAATTCTAAAAATTTACACTAAACTCTTTTGAGTTTACAACTACCATCAATGGTGCATGGTTCCCAGATAATTATACCATACTCAAACACAGACCAAACGAAAGAGCAATATAAGGTCTTGAGAGAACTAGACAATTTAAACTCGCCAGAAATTCTTTTAAGAAATCCGAAAAGCTTCAGTGTCTTTCTCAATATGAGTCAGAAAAATAAGAGACTGATCAAAGGTAACACCAAGGTCTATAATACAATCACCAGAATACTTAAGAACAATATCGTTGATAGAGTAGGTACATAAACAAGATTGGCTCATTGGAACGAGTGAAGGTCATGGTATGACATTCAGGGATATTAAGCTCCAAGTAAAGTGCCACAAACATCAATGGTGGAAATACGGAGAAAAAGCTCAATACATCAGCAAATATAAGAAGCTCACTGTGTTTAATCACATCTTTGATACATTTCATAAAAAGAACAGGTGAGAGATTCCCTCCTTGAGGAACACCAGGGGTTACATTGACTGGACTGGAACAAAACCCGTCAAACTTAACATGCTGTTTCCTCTTAGATAAATAAGAACAGAACCATGACATTCAAGGTTCACCAAACCCGAGAGCACTAAGCAGAGTATGATGGTTAACACGGTCAAAGGCCTTGGAGAAGTCCAAATAAATGGAATCGACCTGTAATTGTTTGTTAAAAGTCTCAAGGACATACTCAGTAAAAATTAAATTGCAGGTCGTAATTGATCACCCAGGTCGAAAACCATATTACTCATTGATAATGATACAATTGACAGGCCTTTGAATGGACTTCAAAAGACTTAAGCAGTTTGGCAAGATGATTGATAATACTGATAGGCCTGTAATTAATGACTTAACTTATGTCACATGTCTTAAAAATCGGTGTAACTGTACTAATCTTTCAGATATCAGGGAAGACACCTTCACATAAAGATTTACTACAAATTAGAAAAAGAGGAAAACACAAATCAAACCTAAGACTATAAATAAAAGTACCTGAGAGGCCATCAGGTCCGACTGAATTAGTAAGACATAATTTGGCTAGACTAGACTCGACATCATTTAGACTAATATTACAAGCGGAAGGAAGCTCATATGGTAACCCACTAAAACTAATGATAACTAAATTTAAATTATTTGGTGAAAAAACGGAGCTAAAATTTTTAGAGAAAAACTCACACACGGTCGTTCTATCAACACTAAAAATACCATTCAATTTTACAGGTGAAGGGATGTTGGAATTTTTTTTATTTTTCCGCATAAAATCCCAAAAAGATTTGGGATTGGTACAGAAAAATGTTTAAACTCGCATAACATTTCTAAGAGAGAAATTTAAACCTCGCTCGGAGCAAAGAAAAAGTGGAGTAATCAATAGGGAACATCGAAGCCCTGTAGGAGCATGGGCTTATTTTTGAAATGTCAATTCTTTTAGATCACGAGTAAACAATGAAGAAATTTTAGACTTTGTGAATTCAACCTGTGGGACGAAACTAATAATACAAAAGTGAAGAGCATCATAAAAATCACAAGTGGCTTCATTTGCATTTAAAGAGCTAATAGTATCTTTCCAATTGAAAGACAATAAGAATTGTTCAATTTTGATGTAGTCTGCTCAATTGAAATCAAAGAAATGATAGACCAATTCTGAGTTATTCAGAACTGGGGGCCAAAACCGTTTCAAAAACTAAGGCCGGGTGGTAACGATCTTCAGGAACAACACACTCATCAGATCTCATAATAACCATATCACTTTTGTTGCTAAAAACCAAATTTAAAACAGAACCGCAGTAATTTCTAACCTCATTCAATTGGAAAAAATTAAGGTAAGAAAAACTTTCAGGGATACAGCGGCGAGCATGATAGCTGATAAAGGTCGAGTAAATTAAATCATTTTCGTCGTTTGACCAATCGATCCCAGGAAGATTAAAATTCCCAGAGACAACAATAAATACACAGCCAGGGAAGGACGTTACAACATTTTCAAGATTTTAAATAAAAAACTTATAGGAATCCACTGTGGATTTGGGAGGGAAATAAACAAATGAACTTAACAAATATTTGATCAAAGTTACCGACAGCAATGTTTAAAGATTGCGCTGAGACATCGGTCCGAACAGCTATGAGGACACCACCGCTCCTATTATGAACACTAGTTACATTGAATCTATCACATCTAAAAACCTAATAATTAAATAAACCTAATTTATTAGAAAAAATACCATCAGTGAATCATGTTTCAGACAAACTAATAAAAATATAATAAAAGTCAGCTATGTTACGGTTCATAGTAGAAAGTTTGGTTCTAAGTCCACGGGAGTTTTGATACAAACAATAATTGACTGGCTTTTTAAGAGAACTTAAACAAGGCTTAACACTAGATTTACAAAGAACATTACAATTATATAAATCATTATTTGCTACATTACTAAGGGAAAAAGTATCAACACGTACAAAACCTAGTTTTTTGAAGCTGAGAAGCTTCCTGAGCTTCCTTCTAGGAAGTAGACGTCCCCAGAAGCGTTTAACCATAATTCCTTTAAGCCAAAAAGGTTGTAAGATATCAGTCAACATCTCAGCAGGAACTCGAAAATGAAAGGAGGTATATTCAATATGTTGGACGTCTGGTGATCATTTGGATAGTTGATACGTCCATACCAATCGAACAATTCATTCTTGAGTTAAGAGGCAATAATCTGAGAATGAAACCGGGAAACAAAAATGTCCCCAAATTTCACTACAGGCACAGCTGCCAGTTTGGAGGAAGTTGTGCTATTAGGACCAACAACAAACTTTGGAGCAGCAGTTGTTATAGCAATTTTATTGACCAAATGTTGGTGAACAGGTTCAGTATCAGAAATGGGTTTGGGAGCCATCACACAAGCAGGAAGTACAAATTAACTCGAGGCAATCCCAGAGGAACCGGTAGTAAGACGGTTCATTATATCATCACAGCTTAAAGAATAAGGGCAACATAAGCTGGGTCGCCCGTAACGGAAACCAAGTTAACCAAGGTAGGTACTTTGTAAAGCAGATTGAAGATCATAATTATTCTTACAATTTGAAGGTAGTGATTTGTTGTGAATGAATTCAATCAACATTATCTTGGTCCACTTGGATAATTCAGTAACTAAAATATCAGAATTAACACTCATTATAAATTGTTTACACTGGACACGGTGTATATAACGCGGTGTATACAAAAACTTGATAAAAGCACCTCGCAATGGTCGACGGAGGTGAGACCAGATTAGACAGGTTTAATTATTAATTAAATTAATTGTGAAGGAGAGATAAACGGCAACACGACATGGACTGTACAAAACTACTGGAGATAACAAAAGGACAAAGATCACAACGCAGACACGCACACGAAGTACGTCCGTTCACAGCGACTGACTGTATATTATATTGATTATATAAATATGTTTTTTTCTAATGTATGTAATGACGAGTTTGGGTAGAAATACTGGTACAAAAGTTTCCAACAGTTATTTCAAATGTTGTCTAGTTAGATTTGTTACATGGAAATTTTTAATACTTTTTCAAAGCAGATCAAGATAACTCAAAAATTAACAAAAAACGTAATAACCTAAATGTTCATAAATTCGATTTTACTTTTCTAACAAAACATAAAAAATAATGAAGCTTCAAAGTTGAAACCTCATAAAATTTTTTAAAATTATTTGAACAATAATGAGGTAAGTATAGAACTTCAAAAAATGGAAATTTCTAGTTTTTTTCAAGATTTTCAATCAGAAAATTTTAATATCTTGATATGAAGACTTCAAAAATTTAATACAAACATTCATACTTATCACCACTGGTACTGAAATAATCTCGAAAAACATAAATTTTTTTTTTTATATAACTGATTAAACTTACCATTTTGACAAAATTACATAATTTACATAAAATTACACTTTTCCACAATTAAAATGTTATTATCTATGAAACTTCGTACACAGATAATCATATAATGTATAATTCAACATTATACAACTCTTTGAATAGAAAAAAATGGATAAAAGTACGGATACATTTACTGGATTATAAATATTAACAATGTTAGTTATTTAACTTTAACTCCAAAACTGAAAATTATAGGAGCGTAAAGCTTTCAATGACTATCAAAAATAGTAACTTACGTATTTCATTAAAATATCAAATGCATTTGACCCATTTAGAGATAAGCACTAAACTTTGAAAATATTGGAAATTCGTCATTTTTTGTTGGTTATTATTTAAAAAAGTAAGGAAATTAAAAACTGAAAATTCAATAAAAACATACCCAATACCCATGTATTAAAAACGGTACTGAAAAAAGTCAACAATCGTAAATCAACATTTTATTATAGCCATATAATGTTACAGTTAACATTAAACTGAACATTTTTATATAAAAAATTGATTTTTTCTAATAAAAACAATTTGTTCTTAATCCGGTAGAAATTTTCTTTTGCCAAATATTTCTTCCTATTACATGCATTTAAAATTAGAATTAACATGGTTAATTTGAATACTGGCAGATTTCTTTCACTTATTATTACATCATATAATATTATATTATTAAATTGATAATTTTAAATTAGTAGTAAAATGAATATGAATTACTTTTTTTATTAAAAAATAGTTTTGGCCGAAAAATATCTAATACAGGCTCTGTTTAATCATTATATTTGATCACTTACTTAATAATCTGTGTTGTTGCAATACTACCAGATTCATCCAAAGATGGCGGATGAATGTTAATTGGATTGTTATTACTGTTGGTTTGTTGCAACATTGCCGAATCCTGAAAAAATCATATGTAAACAAAACATAATATTAATTTCTTTTGTTAAGATACAAAGATTATAACGACTCAAAAATATAATGAAATAAATAGATAATAAGATATAACTTCTTAAAACAAAATAACATAATTATAGATGATGATTCGTTAAATTAAATCGAACAATGGAATTTACTTTATTTAACTTTTAATTATCAGCAGGGTAAAACAGTTTTAAAATTTATTAAGAGAAAACTGTTTTATAAACGGTTAAAATCATTTTTGAACTGGAGTATACTGATTCAGTAAATAGTTTTGAGCTCTAAAAAACACTGTTTTAAACAATATTTAGTTTTTTTTTTTTTTACACATAATTTAAACCAATATTTTTTTGTTGCCCCTAATGTGTGGCATCAATTTTCTAATAATGTTAACTAAAAGAAAAAAAATACTTCATACGATGGGTGTTCTTCACACAACGGGTGGAATTCTTTGACGGGTGTATTGAATTTTAAAAAAACGATAAATCATTTCTTCAATAAAACGATTCTGAACGAAGGAAGTTAGTAATATAAATATAAAATAGTAGGTTAGAAACTGTTGTTTAATAATGTAAACATACATACACATATAATAGTGTATACATAATACATATACATGGCAGTCCGTGTAATATGTGACAACTGATAAGGCGTTGTGGCTTAGAGAAATGCATTTGGGCGGCAGTCCAAAGGCCACACTACAATTACCGACTTGTATCGTATTAAATTTATCGTCGAAAAATACGTAGGATAAGATAAGCGAATAACAAAAACCTTTTAATGTCCATACTATCTTCGAGTTTTTTTCAGTCTTACTGTTTTAAAATGTTTAATTCTTTGTTCGTAAGAAATTTTATTGCACCAAAATATTCGCAATGAATTATCTACCTAGACACCAAATTTCAAAACAATCGGTTTGGCTAATTTTCTTATATGTACGTTAAAGTGCGTGATTTTAGGTAAAACTAACAAATTTAGTCGAAACTTCAGACGGTTATAAAAAAATTTGACTAACGATTTTTGTGATTTTCTCGGGTCAAGTAGACATATATGTCAGTGAGATAATATTAAATTTTCAAGTCTTAATATCAAAAATCAAAAATTTTTTTACATAAAAACTAACAAAAAATGAGATATTTCCGAAATTTTCATAATGCTGCACTTAACTCAAAATTGATCAAATCTTTTTGAAATTTTTATGAAATGTTCTCGTGACTATTTTTAGTAGTTGGTTTGCTGCATTATTTTAGAAGTTATGTCAAAAAATAATTTTAGATTTTACGGAAATTGCGGTAATTGCATATTTTGCCGTTTATTGAAAAATGTTTTTCAGTCTTTTCGCATTATTAAAAAAAATATTGAGAAATTTGGAAAATGACCTCTCAAAACTACCATCTGGGTTCGATTTTGGATCTATAAAGTTACTGATCGAAACTTTTGGACTAATAGTTCTCTACGAAAAAGTGTTCTCAGAGGAAGAAAAAAAAAAAAATAAACATCATTGTAAAAACATAAGCTTCTTCACTTCGTTCAGAATCTAAAAAACATATATATATATAAATCTCTCATTTTTGGTAATAATAAATATTCAATTTTTAAGTTAAATTGTTATGTACAAACTGAAGGGACGTTTAAAATAAGTTAATTGAAAAAATGCTTCTTGTTTCTTTAAAACTTAACACACCCACAAAGTCCCACTGTAGGAGCGAAAATTACCCTTATGAATGCCAAGTATATTCATGAGAATAATAAATTATATGTATATATTATGATTTATGAGAATATTAAATTTAAGATCTAAGTACTCGGACAATTCGAAATAGTACTGATAAGTTTAAAAACTTGCTTTTTCAATTAATAATTTTTAAATAGTTTGACGAAAATTGAACACTGATGTGCAATTGAGTAGCGTTTTTCTTAGGAAACCAGATAAAAGTTGAATAATTTGTCACATCCCACCAACCACACTACATACAAATTAAAAGAAATAAGCAGCAGATAAAAATTAAATAACTAAAGGTACCTTCATTGAAAATTTTCTATTCGTTCTAATTAGACACGAATCAAAAAGCTATGTAACTACCTCTACCAATAACTAGAAAAATACTATAAAAATATGGCTTTTCATAAAAAGCCACATTTTAATTGTTAATGCATTCTATAGGTAAGAATTTGCATAATTTATTTCATTTGTCAACAAAATTTTGATTAAAAATATAGTTTAAATAATGTGTAGTTAATTTTTAGGACGAACAGACTTTGGACTATGGATATACTTTGTTTATCGGGTGGGATATCCTTGGTGGGTGTATTAAATTTTAAGGAAATAATAAATCAATTGTTCAATAAAACAATTTTGAGCTAAGGTTCAGTGATTAAGCAATAACCACATAACAAAGTAATTTTCAATTTTACAGAAATTTTGGTAATAGCATATTTTGCCGTCTTTTGTAAATTTTTTGTCAGATTTTCCGTGTTTTTGGAAAAAGTATAGAGAAATTTAAAAAATGACCTTTCAAAAGTACCATCTAGGTTCGATTTTGGATCTATAAAGAAGTTTTTGACCGAAACATTTGAACGACATTTCTATATGATAGTGTTCACAGAAGAAGAAAAAAAAATAATCATCATTGTAAAAACATAAGCTTATTCACTTCCTTTAGAATCTAAAAATAAATTGTAGGAAAAATAAGCAAATAATAATTTATAAGCGCTAAGCATCAAAACAGAGTTAAAATGCAATATTTTAATTAAGCACATACCAGTTGATTTGAAGGCCACCCATTCTGATATGAGTTGATGCCCATTGATGTACTAGGTGGTGGTACATCTGTCTGAGATAAAGGAGGATGTTTTACATTAGCAGCCTTAAGGCCTAAAGTTGATGGAGATTTAATCCAACCTGGTGAGTTAATATGACTTGACATTTGATTAGTTACAAGATCCTTACTGATCACTTTGGCAGGCCAATAATCTTCAAAGTTTGTATCTGGTGGAAAACAGCTCTTAATGTCATCAAAACTAGTTACAAGACATGAATCGCTATCAAATAACTCGTTTTGGATACCCTGAACCTTACAACAGAATTTTAGGTAAGCTAAATTCCAATTTTCTAACTTGATAGCCTGATTCTTAAGCTCATCTGTTCCTCCTTCAAAGTAGAATAATGGAACATATTTCTTATCATCTTTAATACAGTAAGGTACAACAGACTCTGAATTGATGCGTATGAATCCACATTTTTCTTTAAGGTCGGGAGTAAAATTACCTTTTAATCTTTTATAACACATTTCTATAAATAAATAAAATTCATGTGCATCTTTTAATCCTATAATGCAATCTTTCCCTGAGACAAACTTTTCCTTTCCATATACTTGATCAGAATGTTTCAAGTTAATTTCATTTAAAAGATCAGCCTCACTGTCTGCAATTAAGTGGCGTTTTACTGAAGTACATGTATAAATATTAGCATGCAAATAGTGTAAATAATTGCTAAGCAATTGAGTTTCTACCATTCGTAGAGATACAAACTTCAGCTGTTTACTACTTATTATACGTATGATGTATGGTATATAGTGGGGTCCAATTGTTTGCCAACCAAATCGCCCTACAAAACACAAAAAAAAAAAAAAAATGAAATTCTAAACCTTTAAAGTTTATAAAATTTCTTACCCGCAATACTTTCAACATCCTCAGAATAGTCTTTTAATTTTTCTGGAATCCTTTTCGGCAAACCATTGGAAAATGAAATTGCTACTGGAATGGAGACTGATCTCCCATTTCTATTTATATAAACATTTGTTGCGGTCAACTGTTGTCTCATTTCTGAAGTCAATGCAACATTTTTTTTTAAAATTTCCTTCATATTGAGAGCCATTGTATTTATTTCTTTTTCATTTTTAACACTGATTCCTGAAAATGAATTACACATTTTAATTTATTTATAAATACTTAAGAAATATACCTAATTTAATTTATAAAATTATTTTTAATCTTCATCTTCAACACAATAAGTAACAAAAGAAATTATTAATCGACATATTATATATTTTAAATTTATAAGCAAAAAACAACAAAATCTAAAATGCTTTCAATACCACTAAGTAGTTAAACATTGTACTACCTTATAACATAAAAGCTTAAACTAACCTCACAAATATATAGGTACAATGAAATCATTAACAATATCAGGTAAATTGAAATAAAAATTGCTTATAATTCATCAAGATGTCCTAAATTAAATTTTTTATTTATATTACAATGAAATACTTTACCTCAAAAGTGGTCTTTAAGAGAAAGATGTGGCCCCCCTTCTCAAAGAACCACAGGTTTTTATTATTTTCGAGTACCAACTGCCAGGAAACGAATAAAAAAAAAATTTGTTTTCATGTTATTGCGGTTTAAACGTTATTCATTGTATACATATATTGTTATTTGAAACATTATTAACTTTTTGTGTTTAACATACTTGAGAAATGTAATGTTATAATTTATAACTTTTCATGTAGAACATTATTAAAAAATTAAATACAAGTATTGTTCACTTTTTGCTTATAACGTTATTATAACTTTTTACAATTTTTTATTACAATAATTAAGTGGTTCTCAAATGGTGAGTCACGACACAGTGTCACAAATATCTCACTGTTTTCTAATACAAACAAAACTTTATTTTATATTCTGAGTAGAAAGAAGAAGCTCAAGACTTAATAATGATGGTTATTTTTTAAATTCCGAGCGAAGTGAAGAAGCTTATGATCTTATAATACAATGATATTTATTTATTTTCTGTTTTTGGAAACTGCGGGTTTTTGTAAAGAAATAATTGCCTAAAAATTTCGATAACTACCTTAATAAATCCAAAATCACACACGAATGGTATTTTAGACAGGTCATTTTTCAAATTTTTCAATATTTTTTTTTTAAAAATTGCGGAAATCTGTCGAAAAATTGACAAAAAAACGGCAAAATATTCTATTACTGGAATTTTCATAAAATTGAATATTGTTATAAACGTAACTTCAAAAATAATGTAGCTAAAAACTTGAAACTTTCACTAACTACTTAAAATGATCACGAAAATACTTCATAAATATTTCAAAAACATTTGATCAATTTTGAGTTAATTATAGAATTTTGAAAATATTGGAAATTTCTCGTTTCTTATTACTTTTTATGAAAGAAAACTTTTAATTCAAAATATTAGGACTTGAAAATTTAATACGATCTCACTCAAGTATATAACTAATTGACTAAACCTAAAGCAGGATTCAAACCGGGGGTCTTGTACCAGTCAAGTTCTCAACGTTACCCAACTCATTGAAAACGGATTTGAAGGGAAGTACATTAGAGGTGGTATTCATTAATTTATCAGCTGCCTAAGACAAGGTCAACCACCGACTCTTCTCAATGAAAATCTACAATCTTAAAAAATACTTCGAATTTACTCAGATCATTGAATCACTATTAATTAGTCGGAGGTTCTTCGTGACATTAGCAGGCAAAAAGAGCAGGTAGAAAAATACAAAAAAAGGCTAACCACAGGGCAGTGTCCTGAATTCGACACTGTTCAATATGTATACAAATGACCAACCTATTCCTATAGAGATAACAGTGCTAAACATATTTGGACATCCAAAAATTCAATATTTTCGGTTATTATACTAAATAACTACTGTTTTAATCCAACGTTCAGTTCATCGATGTTAGTGTGGTACAAAGGGATGGTGATATCCTATTCACGCAACGGTGCCGGGTTCGAATCAAACCCGGCAGTCTGAATACTTTGCAATTTTTTTTTAACCGTGACTGACAGATGCGCCTCGATAAAAATTATGTCACAGTGCATAAATGTTGATTTATGATAATTATAGCCACTTTATTTTATTTCATTTTATTATGACGCTTATATCTAATTGTATTTTAAATTTATTTATAGAGTATTCCTTAGGCTGGGGCTATACGAGACGAAATTCGCCGCGAAAATCACCCGACGAAATTCGCGGCGAATTTCGCTTTGTTCGACTATACTCAGGCGAATTTCGGCGCGAACTTAATTTTGGTAGCGTACAATAATTCCACCACAATAATAATATACCATTCCATATTTGTTCTTCAGTCATCTTCGTTGTCTTTCGCAAAAAAACTGTAAAAGTATGGCATTCAGTAATAATTTAAATAGTTTAAGTACGGCTGAACTTGTAGCTATTGCGGTAGCATTAGAAGACGATGAGGTAAAAATCAATAGAAAACATGCAGTACATCCATTAAATACAGAAAGAAAAAGAAAAGGTCAATTCCATCAAATTTACAGTGATTTGCATAATATCCTGATCAATTTTTTTCATACTTTCGTATGTCTACACAAACATTTGATGAAATGTTGAGTCTCGTAAAACCAGACATTTTAAAATGTCACTTTTAAAACGCACCCGGTCTAATGTTATCCATGTCTATAAGACCTAACACAATACCTTTAATGTATTATTATATTTACATTAAATTTAAGAAAAATACGCCATGTATGACTCCATACTAAAAATTAACCTCATCAAAACTATTAAATTATTATAATTTTTACAATGTTTTATTTACAATAGTATTGTAGTAAATTAACGTATAATGGTAAAATCGCCGAGGAGTTTGCTGGACAGTATAGCCGCTATGATTAAAATCAATGGAAATAGAGTATTTTGCGATTTAATGGGTTTGGCGGTTTTGAAAAAATGGTCGGCTGGCGACGAATATCGTGGCGATTTAATTCGCGACGATATCGTATAGCCACCTATATTTAAATCAATAGATTTTCCATAACAGCGAAATTCGCCGCGAATTTCGTCGGGCGATTTTCATCTCGTATAGCCCCAGCCTTAGGTGTATGTGAATATATGAAAATCAAATTTCATTTTTCGTAAATGTTGTATTGTATAATAACATCTTATTTTCGGAGTTTTAACTCCAATTATAAAAATAAACTATCATAGCTTATCGCTTCTGGTTATGCCTGTAGTAGACAATAATCGTATATTGTACACAGACCATTTTTTTTAAATGACTGAAAACTTTACTATTGTAGTTATTTTTGGAACTATTTTGGGATATTCG
>JAIPRM010002496.1:0-30167 GCA_025469315.1 Stegophylla sp. TES_Ste_2020 | reverse complement strand
AAACTACCCAAATATGACATAAACGACTCGGAAACCATAATTTTTTGATCCGAACTATATGAAAATTTAAACATAAATAGAAAATCATATGAGAAAGATTTTGGCGCAAGAAAATTTTGAAAATGTGAAAAAAAAATTTTGGACATTTTTTTAACATTTTTTTTTCTCATTTATTTTTTATATTGTTAACTTCCCTCGTTCAGAAGAAATGATTTATCGTTTCTTTAAAATTAAATACATCCGTCAAGAGAATCCCACCCGCCGTATGAAAAAAACACATCGTGCGAATTATGTCTGGCTTTTTTTAAATATAATTTTGAACAAAAATTTGTGTAGATTTTATTTATTTACGATAGTATTATGAAATCTTAGGTCAAGTAATTATATATGAAAAAGAATTTTCATGAAAAGAAAAAAATACATATTTTGCTATTTTTACTTTATAATTATAATTTTTTTTTTTTTATTATTATTTTGGTGGATGGGGTAAACCCTTTAAGCCCTTCTCGTAATTACACCACTGCTTCAAATGCGAATCTGAAGGGTGCAAATCTAATGAAATTAAACGAACATAACATTTTTCTCATGAAAAAACCCACGAACAGCAGTTTAATTGAACTTTTGTTTTTACATATATATTGTGTTCAAAACTTAAATAATCAGAGATCTCAAAAACCATCGGTGTAAAAATCGTGGATGGAAGTTGAGGGTCACAACTCCCAAAAGGCACGTCCCTAAAATCGAACTAAATTCATATATTCGATTCGAATGCTCTGTGTGGGTGTTCAAAGCTCCAAATCCGAGCACGCACTTTTCATACAAAAATTGTCGTGGAAGGGGGAGAAAATATTGAAACCACCAAAAGTTACATCTGCATCTACCGTTTTGAGGTATCGAATTTCCAATTTTTGAAACTTCACATTCACGCACTTTTCCTTTAAAAATATCATTTAAGAATCCTCGTTGCACCATGTTCTACTGATATTTAAATATTATGCGTATCTCTCGACCTAAACGTGGCTCTAAAAACACTAGATATACATTAAAATCTTGTAAACGGAAAATAAAACTGTTGGCGAGCAAAACATTACGATTTTCGTCGGAATTAACATTTTAATAAAGTAACAACGTGTGCAAATAACATCAACTGAATATTATTTACCACGTGTCCACGGCAAAAGCGTTATTATCGTTCTCAACAGCTAAATCATTAATAACCCGGAGCTCGTGACTGGTAGCTCTAAAAAAAAAAAATAGGTCGTTATAAGAATGAATGCGCTCGAGAACATTCGTATAATATAAGCGGCGCTCGCATATGTACTATAAATATGTTAAAATAAAAATAAAAAAATAAATGAAACAAAAACGTGAACAAAAAGCTAATTATTACGTTATTATTAATTTAGTTGCGGAATTATTAAGTTTTATCCAGTCGACATCGATCTCACTGTGTTTTATAATAACAAATAATAATATTACGGAATTAAAAAACTATAATGGATGGTTTTTATCGCGATAAATAAAAACCCGCCTGGTGCACGTCGTACACGCATGAACTCGGAGTTCAGTAAATGCATGTGTATACTGAGTGACGATAGAAGTTTAACAGTGGCCTGATTAGAAATTTGCTCTCGGGAGGAGGTGGGGGAGGGGTAGAATTATTCACACTCATAGACGTGACGCGAGTGTATAGTTAATTTTTCGTACGAGACAGTAATCTAGTTTTGTATACCAAATTCGTGAATGATTTAATTAAATCGAGTTTGATTTGTTGATGATTTTATGATGTGTTTATAAATATATAGCATAGTATTGTTAAAAAATGTGAAGGGTGCGGAAACTATGAGTGGAAGAATATTTTGTGAATTCTATAGTGAATACAAAAAAAAATGCAATAATCAGGGGGAGCTGAGGAGTGCTAAGCACATCCTTCAAAAACAAAAACACACACAAACTCCTTCCAGATTTTATTAGAATTGCTTAAGGTTAATGCACTTAGAAGGGGGGGGGCTAAATCAAAAAATAGGGTTAACTCCCTATTTTTACCTTTTTACCACAATGGTGAAACATAACTTCTAGCGAATTTCATTAAAAAAAAAAATAATCAGATTTTATCATTAACCTTAAAAATTTTGGTGTATTTTTCTATACGTTTGAAAAAAATATTGAGAATTTCGAAAAACTAATCGTTTAATTACTGAGTTGAAAAAATTTCTGATCTATATCGATGGATGTAAATTGCATTGTACTATGTAATATGCTATTATGCCCATTAACTAGAAATGAGACGGGCAAAGTAATTTAAGTGCCAACAATTCAACAATCCTTTTTTTTTACACCAACATTATGTCTATGCCCACGTCAGTATTGTGCAAAGAGATCTATATTCAAAAACTACCTATTAATCGTAGATGAAAGCATTAATAGGTGGACTGTCCACTATTATGTCCACGCATGCCATTCACTTAAATTGATCAATATCCATTCGTGCTGCATCCAAATCGATCTACGTGCAAATAATTAAATTGCTGGACTTAAATCATTCCGGATAATCTGAAAATGAATATAGATAGATCATTGTTGACATTTTTCATTTTTAAAATGTATTTAAAATTATTTATTTATTTATTTATTTTTTATAATATATTTAATTTCATATTCCATTTTAGGTATATCAAAATTTGAAAAGTAAACATTCACTTGTTTTTGTGACAAATGAGATAGCTATTCTTTTTTTGATTTACCGAAAACTAAAACGTTCGCACTTAGATCACTTTGCTCCGCAATACCTCAATTATATACGTAGTTACTTCTTATTTTGTACATGTTATATTACATTGTTACACATTTTAACAGTTCTTTTTTTTTTTCCAATTTATTTTGTGTCAGTTTTTAGCTCTCTTACAACTTCCGATTCCTATAGTTTTCATTACTGTAGGTACCATATCGATGCATTCCTTGTTGACAGTGAATATTAACGATTGTGACGTAAACAATACAAACGAACAACGCGGTTAATCAATGCTCTCGCGGTGGTAATTAATATTTTAATTTCAACGTGTGTGTGCAAATGTAATATATACGCATGCGTGCACCGTAATATACCATTGTAATGGCGATATAAACGCGAACGGCGAGCGGTGGCAAGTGTCCAATTGTGTTCCTGCAACCAGCGGTTTGTAGCGAATAATAATTATTATTAATATTCGCGTATATTATAATGTCATAACGCCTGCGAGAATATTCATAACCGCGAACCGTGGTTGGAATATATGTCACACAGTCACACGATTGGTACACACACATAATATTTAATATATATCTTACAATATATCTAATACGAGCAATAATTGTAAAATATACACTATACAGGGTTGACAATTATTTATTATTAAACACGCTCACACTGATTTTCAACCCTGTATAATCATTGGCAAGATTAGAAAATACTTTTTTTGAGAGGGGGTGGGGGAGGAGTGTTAACTTGTTTATTTGATTGATTTTGCCCCCCCCCCTTTCTCACCCTCAAAAAGTCATTGACCTTATGCAATTTTCAAAAAATCTGGGTGGGAGGGCTTTGAGTGAGTTTTTAGAGGCACTTATAGAAGCTTACTATAATGTGTGCCATTATTTATCGAGTAATTTCAAAAAACCCTGAATTTGAATTATTATTTATTTTGAAAATATAATACATACGTTTAAATGCGATTTTTACCTAATATAAGATCACTTTTTTTTTTTTTAATAATTTTGCATTTTTTTTTTTTCTTGATTACTGACCTTCAAATTTTTCCAATACTTTGGTAAGATTGAAGCGTTATGTTTTAAAAACTGTCTAGTGAAATCCAGCTTTTGTAATGCATAAAAAAATAGTTATATTTTACTGAGTGATTAGGTAATATTATATTAACCTAAAATAAATGTTATTTAAATTAAAAAAAAAAAAATAGATTTTCAATATCAATGAGAAACTTTTGTGTGTTGAAAATCATCAGAGCAAATATTTTATTCTACCAAATGTACCAATAAAGAAAACATATTTTTTCTTCACAATACAATAAATATATATTTATATATGGATAATCCAAATTTGTTTTATTAACAATAACAAATTATAAAGTTTTCTATTCTACATTTAAGCCTTTGACGTAAATATTTACCGGTTCGAGAAAATATTAAGATGCAACAGAATTATCATTCCCTTTCTTTATTTGAACTTATATGACATATACATTAATAATTTTGTTTCAAGAATGTAAAAAATTATATTTGATTTATTCGTAAGAAAATGACGTTTCTGTATTCGTTTACTTTAAATTATTAAACTATGTGGTAGTTTGTTACGTAAAAATGTTCTAGAAATTTTTCAAAATTGATGTTGTTAGACTGACCTGTTTTTGTTTTCTGTTTTCTGATTTTAAAAATATGGTCATTCTAATAACAATATAATAGATGATAAAGACTACTTTTATAGGAGTTTATCATATCCCTGTTCTTCGTACTCAGTGTTGAGATTACCAATGATTTATCTAGATAAAGATGAATACGGTATGTTTTATTTAGATAATTATAAAAATAGATTTACTAAATTTTGTTTAGATAAAGATGAAAATAAATATATTTTTATCTCGATAAATGTCATATTTAATTTTGAACATTCTCAGATATTTTAATTTTTAAATTAAGGGTATTAACTAAAAAAAAAAAAAAAATACATCATACCAAACATTAAAAATGAAGATAAAATAAAAAATTTATTTTTAAAAAAATTGATAAACTTCATAATACAAAAAAACTCATTCAGAAAAAAAGGCAATTACAATAAATGCTGTTAAAACTGTTAAAAGTAACAATATTTCAAATCACAATAATTACTAATTTAACTGTTTTAACGGTTTAACCATTTTAAACCGTATCAGATTCTGATTTATAAAAAAAAAAATTATATTAAGTTTATTATCGTTTAACTTGTTATGTTTTAAAAACTTGGATTGGCTTACTAAATAACTTCTCAACTAGTGCTGAAGGGATAATGGTCATTGTTTACAATATAAAACTTAAGTCTAATAATGGACGTTCAATACTGAAATCCATTGTATAATAATGAAATATGTCACTAAACGGTTAGTTTTCCACTCATTATGTAGACGGCGTAAAGAAAAATTTAAATGTAATATAAGATATTATTTTTAAATAAATATATAAACAAAAAAAAATTAATTAAATTAAAATTTTACAAAGATTAATATTCGATAATAATTTTTTTTTTTTATTTTTACTTTCAAATTTTTAGTCTAGTCTATTTAAATAAACTATCTAGATAGGTACATATAGATGACTAGAATATTATCTAGATGAAGATAAAGATAACTGAGCTAAAAATTATCTAGATAAAACAAAATGTAACATACTTTTATCCAGATTTTTTTCCAACACTGCTCGTACTATATGTCATAGTCCATAATACTACCTGTCAGTTCGTTCAGGTGTGTATAATATGGGGTGTGCATTTGTGTTCGTGAAAATTGGCTGGTGGCGGTGGCAGGAAGAAGCGCCACGCGCACATATACATATTTTACATAATGTGAATATTTATATTGTATACAATACGATTTACGAGGGGAAAATAAATAAAAAGGAAAAAGAAAAAACAGCGACGTGAGTGTCGTCAACGGGCTAGGTGCGCGCGTATTGTTCCGAATTGAAATTCCAGAAATATCTCGTGCGTTCGAGACGCTTCTTTCCCCTAGCCCACAGCATTGTATTCGAGGCTCGTCTTTTGCCGCAAACGTTGGCGTTTAATTATTATTATTTTAACGCGCGCCAGACTTCAGCGTCGGGCGACTAGCGAGGTATTTCACCGTCTAAAGACTATTGCTTTGTCGAACGATGACTTTTCTCACTCCTCCGTCAGTCTCTTTCCAACTGTCCCACAATTCATCCCCCTCCGATATAATATCGAAGGCTCCATGAAAAAAAGGTGCTAAGCGACACTCAGGTTCTAAGTGACATTCCATTTGAAATTGGACGGAGGGAGCTAAGGTGCATCAATATGTATCACTAGTACCTCGGTTTGACCATTTCATAATGAATAGTCAGATTTTCAAATTTAGGATATAAACGAAACTTCTAGTGATGTGCCATTAGAAATATTCCCAGGAACAAGAAATATCTCTGGAATATTTCCAAACCTCTTGGGAATATTCCTTCAGAAAAATGGAATACATTTTTATGATTACGAATGGTATCAGTAATATGAGTACAATATAAGGCAGTAACAGAGAAACCATATTATTATAGTAAGTGCATTTCATTTCACATCCGACCCTGCTTTATTAATCATAATAATTATACATTTTATCATTATTATTATTATTTAAATTAATTACTATCTTTATACTCATGACTAGAAAAAACTTAAATTAGATTTATATCTAATACATATTACATTTTTTTTTTTTTTTTTTTTAATTACCCAAAAATCTTAATTTTCTTCAGTAATATTTTTGGTAAAAATATATTTTACGTTCAGATCAGTCACAGTTTTATGTTTTGTTAAACACTGAAACCTATTTTGAACAATATTTAAAAAATAAAAAATAAAATAATATTCTCCATAAAATATGTATTTATAAAAAAAACTGAAATTTCAGTACAAAAAGAGTTAACAGAGATTGAAATTGAAAATAACATAAAAATCGTTTTTTCGCTTAACTGAAAACTCCAAAAAGAGTCGCTTAGCCCCTTTGTCGCGAAGCGCCGTCGATATATTGCGAATTCGGTTTCGCCGACACGAGAATAATAATTGCATTTGACGGGAAACACGCATTATTAATCGGTCAAAACGTCACGTCTGCGACGGAGGAGGCAAGGGACGAGAGTTTTTTCCTTTTTTGTAAATGCGTTTTTCTCGGAGTAGGGTGGGAGGGAGATCGGAGAGGCGTGTTTACTTTTCGAAATTTAATTAACACCACCGCGTCGACGACGTCAAAGGTGTGACTGCCACGCGCGTTCGCCGGAGTCGGCACGACGAAGCTTCGTTCTCTGGGTGAACGGCAATTACTCTTCATATTATATACACTGTTGATAGGCAGGTTATAAACGTAAAAAAAAAAATGAGGGGAAGTGAGGGAAACGAAACGCGAACGCGAAGGGAATGACAAACAAGGTCAAAAATCGAACGAAACAAAGTTTCATTAAACGCACTTTTCTTTTGCAGACAAATCACGTGTGTTTTAAATTCGAAATATTTTCTAGAATTGTATTTTTTTTTTTTTTTTTGGAGGGGAGGAGGGAGGAAGGGCAAGATTAAAATTTTGATCGCGTGATCAAATGTCAATGGAAGAAATATATCTCGCTGCCTATCTTTTCATAGATATCACCAAGTATAAATAATTTTAGCGGGTTTCATCTATGTTAACTATTTTATAATCTATAAAAAATCACGTGAGACTTTTATTCGACCATTTCTACATTAAAACTGTCTAAACAAACGTATTTTTTGTTTAATTAAAAAAAAAATCGTTCTATTTGCATCAACCCCAAAAATTCACTCAATCTCGAGTATCATCCCTAAGTACGTACCCCTGCAGTAACCCGGTGCATGAGTTGATTGAACCACGTGATTGAAAACAAATTTCTGGTGTTGGTGGGGGTCTAAAATCGTTTCGATCGATTTTAATCTCGCAATCTCTCACTTTTGAAAATCGGAGGTCTTCTCGGCCTCCCTCCTAGTTTTAACCTCACGTACACTCGGTATGCCGTAATAATATTATTATTATTATCCGCGTATTGTTCCCGTGTACACAATAATAGTATTACCGCCCGAGTCCGCTACGAGAGACCAAACGCGCCTACGCCTAGTTCGTCGAAAGTGTATTATTCCGGTACGTTTATCAAAAGTGAATTTCAATTAAGCGCCGTCGTCGTTGCAGCTTCGCCGTTGCTGCTCGCCGACCGGAAACAGATTCGTTCCGGGCATTTGAGGCGAACCGGAAACCCAAAGACAATCGAGACCGTTTTAGCATATTAATACACTCCGGCGACTAAAATATACGAATAAAATCAGACATGACTTCAGTCACTTCAAATTCGTTTTATTTATGCGTTTTCGCTTAAAACATAACATCGCGTTCTGACCTTAAATCACTTTTAGACTCCTGACAATGTCGTCCAAAGTCAACCTATGCTCCATTAATATGTGTCTCCTTCGTTCACTCGCCATGCTCAATACCATAAATCATAATCTCGATTTCGTTTTTACAAATGTATTATTATTTTTTTTTTTTTTGCTCTCATAAAAGAAATTAATTACTTGCTCCGATCGAGGAGAAGAGTTTAAATGGTATTGGATTGAAGTCAGTTTGACACAAGGACGATTTCATTGAATTATTGCCGAATAAAAAATAAATTTTTTTCGTCATCATAACTAACTTTATTATTTTTATGTGAAATTATCTTGAATAAACTGAAGCTCCGCTCAGAATTGTCTTATTGAAGAAATTATTTATGGTTTCTTTAAAATTCAATACACCCACAAGAGTATCCCACTCGTGGACCGAAGAATGCTCAAGGTGTGACGTACATAATTTTCTAATTTATTAATGTGATATTAACGTGACAACGGACCTATATTATAGATACGTCATTTTAATTTGAGACAGAATGAATTCATATCATTTTTAGCTTACAGTAAAACAAAGAATAATAAAAAAAAGGACTGTGAATTAAATTATCATGATTAGATACTGTGTCAATAATTACTTAGAAAATATGATTTGTTTACAATATAAGTTATTATTTTATATTAATGGATTAATCATATTCAAACATTACACTATTATTTAGAAAATATCATCTGAACAATTTGCAACATTTTTGTACTCGAAAGAATTTTCTCCATCGCACCTTCTTAAATCTTATGACATGTAATCTTATGGTCTGTTGATATTCTTCAATATTGTATTAATCATTAATAATAATATTATTGCATTATAATTGTATGATTTAATAATCACTGTAAAATTATGTATTTTATGAAAAATAGTTAATAGTTTAGTAGAAAAAAAGTCTGAAAAATCATAAAAAGATATTACATGAACCGTGATTTATTTATTTGATTCTTAGGAAAGGGGACAAAATCCTCTGACGGTGAATACGCCACTGGCTGTATAAAATAACGTTTGTTTTTTTTATTGCAGATTGCAATGCGAAAATTGAGAACCAACACCGCAAGCTTCCGCCTACACCCCGTGAACGTGAGTACATTTTTCTTAATCGTTTCGCGTATTTTGTAAGGTTTTACACCAGTGTACATTGATCGCTGCTCACTAAGCGTATGTTTGTTAATTTTAAGATATAAAACTGCGTCCACAACGAAGTGATGACCAGGTCTCGAGATTTATAGCATTAATTGCATATTTGTTTGTTTAGAATAATATGACAAAATAGTAGAGCAAGCTAAAAATCCGTTTTAAACTATAAGAAAATCAAATACCAAAAGTGTTCAGTGAATATTTTTACATATTTTAAGGATTTTTAATTATTTTTTGCAATTTTTATAATTAATTTGATATTTATTGCTCTAATAAGTGAGGAATTAACTGCGGAGAAAAATTTTAGATTATTTTCAGTGATTGATGGACTCATAAAACGATAGGCTTAATATTTCATTGTCAATAGATAAAAATATTCCTGAAATATTAATGAACGCGAGTGGACAAAATCCAAAATCAATACATCTTTGGAGATTTATATATTGATGTTAAATATACAGACACGTATACAAAAAAAGAGTAAAACATATTAAATAAGGGGTTTTTGTAAAGACACAATTTTGTTTGAAGAAATGTGTAAAAAATATTATTTATTTGAGTTTTGAGAATATTTCTAAAATTTTTAAGAGTATATGATAGCCCATAATTTACATTATTCAATACATATTATAGCGCATATTTTATAGTTTCGAATTGTTATAAGTCTCAAGCTCTGGTTATAACTATATCTACATAAATGTTTGGAACAAACATAGGTACTAAGTACACGAGAGCAACACATTTATGACAAAATTGATAAACCACAATTAGCGAACAACGCGCTTTGTATTCATCGTGACAGAGTGTCTACACGTGGTCGAAACATACTTGTTAAATAATAATAAATTCGTTAATTCATTTAAATTTGAGCAACGTGCAGATCATAGGTGCCAGGTTATAGCCGAGATCTACCGATTTTTTTTTTTTTTTAAATTGGTATGCTACAATAAATTAATCACTTACCATCCTTTTTTTTTATATATTCTAAAGTTTGTTATCGTTAATAAGTTACAATTAAGGACAACAGTGCAGGTAGGTGGCAATGCAGTCACCCCTTACTCCATTGATAAAAAACAAATTTCAATATTTTCATAAAAGTTCTTCATAAAGGTATAACATATTATATAATCCGCATCAATGAATCAAAGGAGACCAAAGTTTCTCACGGAGAGCTTAATTAGTTATTAAATATAATACAATATTAAATAGTGTTGAACATTATCTAGATAAATAATTAATTATCTTATATCTAATATAGATAATTATTTTTCATAATATTATTTTAGATTAGTAAAAGTTTTATCTTAACTAATTATATTTATCAAGATAAATCAATCTAAAAGAAGGTATTTTTTACATTCTAAGTGAAGCGAAGAAGCTAGAGTTTTTATAATGAAGTTTTATTTATTTTTATTATTTTTTTTCTGTTCAAATGGTGTCGTAAAGACATTTCATCGAAAAGTTTTGACTAGAAACTTTTTGAAACTGAATTTGGCATTAGATGGCATTTTAATGAGGTAATTTTTCGAAATATGTATTTTTTCAAAATTTAGAAAACCTATTTAAAATTTGACAAAAATGCTTTTGAAACTTTAATTTCTAATCTAAACATTATGAAAATTTAAATATCAATTAACAACAATATGAAAAATATTATGAAGAAAGAACTTTTTTGACATAGAAATAAAAAAAATTGTAATTTTTTTTCAGTTAATTGTGGAATATACAACTGGCTGAGAAAAAATATATTTTGAACTAATAATTATTTTTATAACTTTTAAGTAAAATGGTCCTGTTAAACTAAAACTTCAATTGGAATCATTTTATCAAAGAAATTATTTATTGTTTATTTAAAATTACCCACTAAATCCCCACCCTAGGAGTGAAAAATACTCATGTTGTGAAATATGTTCGACTTTTTCGATATGCAATACTCAATTCTTTATATAGTAATAAATGTTAGATTAGGTTAGGTAGTTTGGATTTCGTATTAGTGAAACTAAACATTAAATATTACAATTTTTTAATGTCAAATAAACATAAAAGAAAAAAAAATATTTTTATTATTGCATTATACATTTTATAGTTAACAAAAATAATTAAAAAAATGTTTTTTTTCCTTTTTTTTTTACTCAGATTAATATAATTTTATCTTTTATCTTTAACTAGATATTATTCACTTTTATTATCGATTTATTTATGTCAGTTACATTTTTATTAACAATCTTTTATCTTTATTTAGATAAATTTCGAGTTATCTGTATGCAACAATAAGGGTGAAGTATCCCATGTAAACTATTTTTAAAGGAAGTGGGAAAATGGCCTCTTAGCCTTTGTGTACTTAACGACTTTGGTGCTGAGCGTACATGTTTGATATCATCTTTGTAGGGGAGTGATTTTTTTTCTAAAAATGAGATGTGAAGAAAATATAATTTTAGTAGCATATAACGTATTGAAATTAGCGGAAAATGAGAAAGTGGCGTTAATGTTAATGTTAAGTTCAAACTTTTGTGCGATAATAAACATTATTTTGCAGAAAAACGATTTTGTTTCTCACTGTCAGTGGCGAAGCTGGAAAGTAACTTCATAAGAGTTTAAAGTAAAGTTATTTACTACCTAACTTTTTGCATGAACAACTGTGTACGTAATATATTTTTTCGCATTTGTTTTTTTTTTTAACAAAATTAATTAGGTTTTTACGCGAAAATCATTATTATCGCAATGTTTTAATGCGTTTTAAGAGTAATTGAAGAACCACAGTAACTTTTTAAACTTTCGTATTGATTTTGTTTTTATTCTTCTACAAATTTTTAATTCATCTGTACGTAACTCGATTATACTTTAAATTAGCTAAAGCATTTTTGTTTTTATTTTCTTTCTATATTTTTTTACAGATAATCAGTTGAAAATTGGTTAACAACTTTCCCAGCTTTTGTCAGTAGCATTAAAAAGAAAGAGAGGGGACAGCAAAATTAGGTTTTATATTCTGAGAGAAGCGAAAAATGTAACTTTTTGATTTATACCAGTGTGCTTATATACATACTTATGTTACCATGACTTGGGGTGAAACCGGGCCAAAAGTTTTTTCCAACAATTACATACATTACGATTGAACCACCGATTTTCATAAAATATAATAGCTAAGAATATGCAACAAAACCCATAATAATTAATTAATTGAAAACTGGGGCTTAGAACAATCTATCCGCTCTTGACAAATTGTTAAAATATTGAAAAATTAAAAATTTTCTTTCATAAAAATATTTCTTATATTATTGTGTTTAAATTTTCATAAAATTAACATTAAAAAAAAAGAGCTTCAAAGGCGTTTTTGTTAAATTTTTGGAAAACTGTTGATAGTTTCGAAAAATGACATTTAAAAGTTCTATCAAGAAAAAATTCTGATTGAAAAAGTTGCAGGTCAAAACTTTTGGACAAGTATTTCCATATGAAAACGTGTACATGTAAAAAAATAAAAAATAAATAAATGTCATTGTAAAAACGATAGCTTTTTTGCTTCACTGACAATCTAAAAATGAATAAATAAATAAATACCATTGCAAATCACTTATTTTTACTCAACTAAGAATCTAAAATGGAACACTATGTAATTTAAGTAAATTTGATAAAATATGTACTCGAGATGTAACACAATAAGTAATTTTTCTTGATTTCAGTAATAAAAATATTGTTACAATAGGAAATAATTTCAATTCAGAGTGTTTAGAGCAAAACGGAATTAAGAGTTTTATACAAAGTAACTCTTGCTTTTGTGTTAATTTTCTGTTGCAATCACCACGATAACGCCCATGCGTCATATTATTAAAACCAGAGGGTGCGAATGCGCACTCTCCTCTCACGCTTATCTGATATAAACGCCATCTCTAAAGGACAGGGGAATCTGGATAAGTGTATTGTTACCAAACACTCACTCAAGTGCAGTGTTGTTATTTCACGAGTATTATATTTTAGAAGTCAAGTCACACTCTCATACACGCAAATTGATTAATTTGTTTACCCAGATATAATATATGCTTTTTCTCGACAAAGGCGTTTCAAAAATAATTCAATGGAAATGTTTCTAACATTGATTGTTATCATTATTTGACATTGATTCGTAAACTGAAAATGTATTTAATTTTATTTCTTTCGCTTACGACTCAATACCTCTTATGGTCATTAATGTTACAATGCTAAAAATTCTCTAAAAACGGATTAAAAGTAAACAGTGCCAAATAAAAGTTTAGCTTTTTAATTTACTTTTCTGTTACACGTACTTAGATACATGTACTTAGATATCATAGTTCTAGAGCAACCCCACCCCCCCCCCAAAAAAAAAAAAACAAATAAAAATAATAATAATAATTTTTTCGTTGCAATCAAAAGACTACTGATTTATGTTTTCATTTTATGGCATATTTAAAATTTTACTGGCAAGTTTTCGCTGTTAAAAAGATTTTTCTTAGTTTGTTCCTTGTTCTCTCTTTAAAAGATAATCGATAAATTCTTTATTTAAATTTTGTTTAAAATATTCATATTGATTATAATTTAATACCAGAATGTTTTACACAACTTTAAAACTTTAATTATTTTAAAGTTTAATCAAAAGTTTAAATTTTGAAGGTTACATTATTCATTTAAAAATTAATAAATAATTTAAGAAGATAATTTTAACACTTTTAAATACGTTTATTAATGTTTTGTATTTCCTCGGTCTGTTAGGTCTTAGATGTAATTTTAATAGGCTTTCCGGAGAATCGACATACTGGCCCTAGTTATAACTTAAATAACCAAAGGCACCATGGGGGCAAGGGTAGCAAAGTCTGTATTCGCACCCCATTATATTTCAATAACTTTTCAGTGGCTTGAGACCGAAAATAAGAATCTAATATCTTTGTTCTATAAAAAGCGGTCGATTTGTTTTCAATCTAAATAAGTCCAGTTATCTGTTAATCATAAGCGCAACTAGAACAAAATATTTGGGGGGGCTAAAATGATTATTTATTAATTTAGCCCCCGCAAAATACATTAACCTTTGGCAATTTTCAAAAAATCTAGGGGGGCTTTGAGTGGTTTTGAGGGGGCTTAGCCCCCCTAAGCCCCCACCTAATTGCGTCTATGCTGTTAATACAATAAATTCAAAATTAAAATTTTATTTGGTTTTAGATTCTGAGTAGAGCGGAGTAACTAGTGATTTTTTATATATGATAATTATTTTTTTCTTTTTATTTAAAAAAAAAAAAATTTTTTTTGATAAATATAAATGTTCCAAAGCTTCAAATTGAACCTTAAAATATCAAGAATCTTTTCTATATGTTATTTGTAGAGGTCATTTTTCGAATTTCTCAATAGTTTTCACAAATGTGGTTGTTAAAACTACCTAAAACTTAAAAATAAATAATAATTATAAAAAAGATATTTGAATTTTTTTTTTTAAATTTTAAATTTAGTTCGAGAGTAGTATGGTGAATATTGTAGTAAAAGAAAATTTTCTATTAGAATATATTCCAAATTTTTCTAACACCTTTTTTTCCTCTTCGAAAATTGTTTTTTTTTTTTTTTGCTTTAATCAATTATTTTGGTTTAAAATATTTCTATTTACAAATTGTTTAATGTATTGTTTTTTGCGAGTAATTATTTTATTTATTTATTTGTTTTTTTTATTGTTCAAAAATACATGAACATTATATTTTACAATAGATGAATTTGTTAAATTAATATATCTCCTTTAAGCACTGCTTGTAATAGATATAGAGTGTTACATAATCTTACATAATACAGAAAAATTGTAAATTAAAATAAATTTTAAAATTTAATTATATTAAAGTAAAAGGAAAAAATACATATAAACAAAACAAAAGCAGAAAAAAATATACAGAATGAAACCAAAAAACTAATACAACTTGACTATTAGGTATTTATGATGGTGTGAGAATTGTGTATTTGAAAATGGCCTTACAGAAATTTGGCTCCTCTTTGAAAAAAAAAAAAAAGAAAAGAAAACTGATATGGCGCACCTGTGAATAACCCTTTGATGTATATTATAACATGCAGAGGGTTTGTCGTTGAAAATTCAACGTGTTTTGAAATAATCGTGTTTTTATCTTCCGTTTTCATACTTTTTTTTCCACCGTCCCGTTTACCGCATTATTCACCTGCCACTGCGCAGCGTGTTCACAATAATTGTTTTAACCGTAGCGTGAAGACACAACAACACTGGCTTTATGATTGACACAGCGATATGTATGTACAGCGATTTGCATGATCGCTTCACGTCAACTCGTCCGATAACTGATATTATATCCTGTCACGTCTCGACTGCAGGACGTCCGTCCGAAGTGGGTTAACCTAGTTATACGATATCAACTTCCGCCCCCGATCGCGCCGGTTCACGGAACATTGTCAGTGCCAAAACTAGGCAGATTAGTTAAATACCGTCAGAGCCGAGCAACGAGTTTCTCGTTTTGTTACGAATAGTTTTGGAAAACGTGTAAAGTGATAAAAAGACATCGCGCACCTTGTCACAATCGGAACTCTTCGCTCTACGGACACAGGATACTCGTGGCGGATGCGATGAATCGTAGACAAAAGATACATTTTAATCATTACTTCAATAAAAATTCGGAGGTAATTTTCGGTTTTTATGTGGAAAAGTTATTTGTTTTGTAGTTCAACAATATAATAATCATAGCCGTGAATTGATTGCACTAAAAATGTGTCGAATAAGCATACATATATGCAGTAAGTGTTCCCATAGGGTATTCGCCGTATACTCTCATGATTTTTTTGAAAATCAAAAAAGAGGGTTACATATAAAAAAATTGGGGAGGAAGGGTTGCAGCGTATACCCTCAACAAATTTGATGGGAACATTACTGCATTTATACACTTAAAACAGGCAAAATATGTTATAAAAATGTTTTAAATCAAAAAATTAAAAATCTTGAAATTAATAATGTTTACTATTATTGTTAGTATATTAAGTACCTACTTAATTATCAAAGAAAAAGTAGATAATTATTAGATAATTTGGTGTACCCAACCAAAAACTTTTTTTTTTTTTCATACAATTTTATCATTATTTATTATTTTACTGACTCCATTCGTCAATAATTATGAGTGTCAAATTGAACCAAGAAAAGAGTATAAATATTATTAAAATGTAAAAATAACATTAATTCAAAAAAATTATGTAAACATGCATTTGCATGCTCTAAACCGTAAAATATACAAAATTATGCAAAATAAGATTTTGTATTTGAATTATAAATAACGCAAAACAAATTTTGGCAGAATCAATTTTTTTAAACAATGTAGAAAAAAAGAACATTCAAATGCATTAAATTCACAGCCCTGATAATAATACAATAATAAACCATGTTGTTTAAATAATTCATGATAATCATGAATCATTTTTTCGTGTTTTGAAGTTACAGCTATTATAATTAAAAATTGATAACTCTGTTTTCTTAAAAAAAATGAAAGTATAAGTAGGCCTATCCTATATGAGTTATTTCACATATTATTTTTAACCCTCGAAATAATAAAATGAACATTTTTTAAAATAATGAAATTTACGAAAAGGAATATATCACATTTTTTTTAATAAACATTCATTTGAACCGTAATCATAAATTTAAGAGCCTGTAAAAAATTATTCACGAACGTCTTTTATATGGTTAAAAACACATATGGAGAACAATTTAGAAATAGAAATACAGAACTTCATTTAAGTTAATATTTTATTAATTAAGGAAACTTGGGTTGCTAAGCCCTTCCACAAAAATACTCAAAGCCCCTAGATTTTTTGAAAATTGCACGAGTTTTATGTCATTAAGGGGAGAGGGGGATTAAACCAAACAAATTAACTTTCTAGCCCCCCCCCCAAATTGTTTATCCTATTTGTGCCAATGATCAAAATCAGCTTAACGTTTATTCGGTTTTTAAACTCGCTAAGTGCTGGTTATTAATCGAACTATTTAATTGGCGTATATGGTTTTTTTTGCAAATTTAAATTTAAATGAGAACCCGGGTCCCTCAGCCCCCAATCCACCCTTAATGTGCCCGTCCGTTTTGGATTATATTCGTTTTCATCGTCTACTTTGTGGTACACTCATGCGACTTGTATAAATATTATTACTATTATGGAACAGTTTTGAACGAAAATAATATTCCGTTATTGACACGAATAGGCAAACATGGTGTTTGAATTGTATTGATTTCAACTCGGAATTATAAAATATGGTAACGCACCGACTCTATGATAATGACACGCAATTATGTGTTTCAGATACATTATTTTTATCTGATAATTGTACATATTTTTATTGATTGTTTGCGTGTATCCAATGTCTTTCGGCCACTTTATTATTTGTTTTCGATCGGAAGACCAAATTATTAACAATGGTTTGATAAAATTTCGATTTGCCCAATAATCATCGCTTTTAGCTATTTTAGCTACGATTTAGCTATTTTTTTTTTAAAAAATAGCTAAATCTTGGATGAAATATTTTTAATCTAAAAAAAAAGGATTTTCATAAATTATGAATAAAAATCTTAAAACAAAATTTCAAATTCAGATTTTCTATTCAAAATCTCAAAAAATGCTGGAAAAAACTCTTAAAAATGCCATAAATAGTCAAGAAAATGACCTGAAAATGACTAAAAATTGTGGAAGAATGCAAAATAAATTTTCTTATTCTCATATGAAATCGCACTTAACGGATTTGCGGCCGGACAAGCATCGCACAGTGACGTTTTGGAAAACAATGCAAAGTGCATGGAAAACACAGTCCTAGTAATAATTAAACGAAAGGGGGATGGTCTTTTTTCTTTTGCACGCGGAGTTTATATTATAATCTCGGAATTCGGTATTCCGCGGGGGCGAGACGAATCGTTTCGCTCGTCGATTAATTATTTATTCGACCGCATGAGGGTATCGAATACGATAATAATAATTATTGGACGAGTTCCACCGCAGTGGCCGCAGGCTTCGGCGTAAAACGCGTTTCAATTTCGACACACAACTGTAGAAAAACCGAGAGCGGCTTATGTCGTATTGGCAACGAATAAATAAAATCGATGGTCGAACAATATAACTTTGTCGTTATCTCGCGACGGCACAATGTACCGGCGTTAGAGGCGTTTGTTATTACAGTGAGGCCGTGTGTTATTTTCTCGTAATACACACACATATTATGTAGATCCCGGCAGGAAATTTATCGCGGGTCCCCGCGTCGTATTAAAATCGAACGCCGACGAGCACGTTGGAATTAAAGTTGACCTTTTGCAGATTGTGAAGCGCGTCGGAATTTTACACAATTTACCGTAACGCGAACAGTGTCGGGAAATATCTAGATAAATTTATCTGGATAAAATTATACTATCTTTTATCTTATACAGATCATTTTCAGCTCGGTTACTTTTGTCTTCATCTAGATAAAATTCTAGTTATCTGTACTATCTACTAACTTTAACTACCCTATTTAGATAGTTCATTTTAATAGATTAGATGAAAAATTTGAAAGGAAAAAATATAAAAAAAAAAAAAAAAATGTTATTGAATATAAACCTTTGCAAAATTTTAATTTTATTCATTTTTTTGATATTAAAATATTGTCTAAATATTAAAATTTTTCTGTATGCCGTATACTTAATACGTGGAAACAAACGGTTTGATGAGATTTATTATTATACCATGGGTTTCCATATTGAATGTTCGTTATTAGACTTGAGTTTTACATTGTAAAAAATGACCGTCCTTCTGCACTAGTTGAGAATATATGTAGAAAAGCAATCCAAGTTTTAACAATTAGGCAGAACGGGTTAAATGATAAAAAACTCAATATTATTTTATGTTGTAGATCAAACTTTGATATAGTTTCATATGGCTAAACTGTTAAAACTGTAAAATTGGTTAATAAGGTTTGAAATATTGTTCCTTTTAACAATTTTAACAGCATTTATTGCTATTATTTTTTTCAGGATGTAAGTTTTTTGTATAATGATTTTATCAATGATTTTTTTTTTAAATATACAATTAATGTACATTTTTAATGTACGAAATATTATTTTAGCTAATACCACTAACTCATAAAATGTATATAAATTAAAATTAATGAAAATATTATAAGTGCAATAATATTAAATTTATTTATGTAATAATACCAAACTAATGAAATTCGAACGATTAATTTTTCAACTTCATAATCTTCGATTTTTTTTAAATTATACATTTTGTGTTTTAATATCTCTTATTTTTTTGCAAATAACCTAAAGATAATATCTGATTGTAGTTTCTGATTGGGTCCTCTTGTTTAAGATGTAAACAAACAAATAAATATTATGATTTGATTTTACGAATAAAGAATAATATAGTATTAGTATATTTTAATTAAAACTCTATGTATTCAATCATCATTATTGTATATAGAAAGATGTTTTAAATATGAATATCACATAATTCGGATAGTTTTTATTTTTCCCTACAAATTCAGATATTTTAATGCTCTAGAAAATCGTAAAAAAAAAAAAGCAAAAATACCTTAACAAATCATGAAAAATGCACAAAAAAAGTTGCACCAATTGCAGTTAATTGCAGTTTAACCATGGTATTATAAAAATCATACGACTGAACTTATTTAATTGCATTTATTTAACATAATAATAATAATGAAATAGATAACTTTTTATTTAATATATACATGATTCACATAAAATAGCCGATAGATAGATGCTAATATTTACATATTACGATTTGCTAGTATTTATTACAACAATATAATATCTTGTATTACAATGCAGTAGATAACATACTAACATACATATATTTTGAACTCGTTCATACACGTTATGATTTCGTTTCAAATAAAACGCTTCATAAAAAAAAAAAAAAAAAAATTAAAAAAACAAAAAAATGCACATTCAACAGCGTACAGCGGCTTTTATTCGTGCATGTGTAATTTTAATCGATCAGAAAAATTGAAAATAATGCTCTAAAACCTTAAACAAAATTGCCCTTAGAAAAATGAATAATGTCCAGAAAATGCATTTAAAATTAAATTCGTCAAAAAAACGCAAAATAAATACTCAGTTTAAATAATCAGCATCACTTAGAACACATTTCTCGCTTACGGATCTATGTTATGGAACACTGGGGAAAAAAAATGGCATTGCATCAAAATCCCGGCCCTAGTCATTAGACTACCTTTACTGGCGCCAGTCGATCATGGCGGAATCTGTGTACCTATTTCCAAATAATTGTAAAAAATTCTGTTGGAATCGATGACCACCCGTGTTCATGCCAAAAGACTCGATTTACTACTTAGTATATTAATATTCACCAGTAGAAACGCGAATCGACCGTCTTTGTGTTACATGGCGATAAATTACAACACTACGCGAAATCCGTATATTATTATATTACATTATTATGTTTTTACGTACACCGTTCGCGCACGTACGCTCACCCCACGATAAACACGAGCGTATACAGGGTGTCCCAGTACGATTTTGACAAATGAGATAACTTCTGTTCTGCTAATAATTTTTAACTTTTTTTATTATTGTTATTTTTTTTTTTTTTTTGTAAATTATCACTACAGTATTGAGTTACAGCAATAACGCATGACTTTATTTTTTATTCTTTTTTTTTTAGAATCCAAATTTTCAAATTTGAAATTTCATACTACAGTCTTAGAAAAAATCAAAATAGTTATTTTGTGAGTCCGATTTTTAGAAAAATATCGGTACTTAAATCGCTCATAAAGCTTAATCCATTCTTTTTCTACGATATTTTTGACTTTGTAAATAATCCAATAATATTGTTCAATAAATCGTAATATTACCATTATTATGATATTACAAGCTTCAAAAAATATTACGGATAAACGGATAGATATACGAATTAACCTTTATTATTGATTTAAGCATCAATATTTTTCTAATAATCAGATTCACAAAATGGCTATTTCTAAAACTGTAGAGTAAAATTTCAAAATTTAAAATATTACAAACATACAAATAATGCATTCAGAAAATGTTTGCGTTATTGCTGTAGCGCAATGCTGTAGTAATAACAAAAAAAAAAAAAAAAAAAAAAAATTAATAATAAATAAATAAATAAAAATTATTAATAAAACAAAAGTTATCGCCCTTGTCAAATCGTACTGGGACACCCTGTATACATTTTGTTATTGTATCTCTTCCGTGGAGACCCCCTCGGTTTTCCGGAAGGTCGCGCACTTCATCATACCTCGTCGTTATATAGTTTTCCCGTGCCGTGCGTGCAGGTGTTTTCCGGACTCTCCGCGATTAGACTTCAGGAGCCGCGTGATAGTAGCTGCGTATATCATTACGACCCTGACCCACCGACAACCACCCCAACATCAAACTCGAGATATCCGCAGCTCGTGTACGGGATGGAAAACGGGTGCGCTATCTTAGGTTTTATCAAAGAGGTGCCAAATTTTTTTGCATGACCATGTTCAAATATTTAATACAATCAAAAATTACATAAAATCTAAGAAAATTATTTATTTTTTTTTCGTGGTAGTCAGTATGGAAAATTCGCGAAACTCGTTTCGGAAAAAAAAAAATATCAAAAGAAACTAAAAAATGCATTGTTTATAAAAAACTAATAACTTAATGATTATAATTAAAATAACAATTAGAATATATTGTTCAACACAATTCAATTGCATAACTATTTTATAGTGGCATGTCAGACGAGCGCCAGGAATTTTATATATCTGGTATCAAAATGAAAATATTTATTTAAATATTTAAAATTTTTGAAGAATATTAAAATAAGCAAGACAGAAACTGAAAACGAATTTCGAGGTGGTCCGAAAAGATAAACAACTTTTTCTTTTTTTTTCCCAGTTAAATAATATATTTTTATCGAGTTGTTGTCAATTTTTCTAGTTTTTTTTTTTTTTTTTCTGATGTGACCCCTGTATCATTCCCGGGTTACGGCCTTGACAATAATGACAAGATAACAAATAACATCATGTAGTAATTCTTTAAAGTGTTAACTATGTTAAAGAACAACATACAATTATTCCTTCAGAAATAAAAAAAAAAAAAAAAAAAAAAAAACGAAAATGGAAAGATATAAGTATGATACGAATTTCTATACTCAGGCATTTTCAAATATAAATCTAATTTAGAATCGTATTGTGAATTAAGTACAGTTATTAGCTCTAAAAAAAGGATAATTTGCAGCATGTATAATAAAAACAGTAAATATGATAAAGAAATATTATCTCATTGGCCTATTCCAAATTTAAAGTCATTCATCTTCAATTTACTGGTGAAGAAAATAATGATTAATGAATTATGCACATTTCAATACCAATAATTATTCATGAAATATTGCTATCATATTGTACAATTTCAAGTATATTTATTATTAGACAAATTTTAAAAGATTCATTTAATTAGTTTAGTTTTCATTATTAGATTCTGAATGAAGTGAAGAAGCTTATGTTTTTACAATGATGTTTATTCTTATTTTATTATTTTTTTTCTCTATTTCTGAAGACACTTTTTCGTATAGAAATACTTTTCCAAAAGTATCAATCAATATCTCTATAGAATCTGAACCACACTCAAACGATATTTTAAAGACGACAATTTTCCAATTTCTCAATGCTTTTTCCAAAAACGGAGAAAATCTAACGAAAAATTGACAAAAAACTGCAAATATGCATTTACCAACACTTCCGTAAAATTGAAAATTACTTTTTAACATTACATCTAAAATAATGCAGCTAAGGACTTTAAACATTCACCAACTACTAAATATGGCCACGAGAACATTTCATAAAAATTTCAAATGATTTAATCAATTTTGAGTTAGGTACAGCATTTTGAAAATTTTGGAAATTTATCATTTTTTGATAGTTTTTATAAAATAAAATTTTGATTTTTGATATTTAGACTTAAAAATTTGATATAATATTACTCATATATATGTCTAATTGACCTAAAAAAAATTGAAAATCCTTAGTGAATTTTTTTCTCTATACCTCTTTGAATTTAGAATTTTGACGAAATTTGTTAGTTTTATCTAAATTACACACTTTAATTGTATATAAAAGAAAATTGGCCAAACCGATTTTTTTGAAACTTGGTGCCTAGATAGAGAATTTTATTGCTAATATTTTGGTGTAATAAAATTTTGATCGAATAAAAAATTAAACATTTTAAAAAGGTTTGATTGAAAAAAATCGGAGAATGTACGAACAAATTATTATGATATTTTTAACACCCAAAAGGTTGTTAGGTAATGTTTTTCCGCAATCTTATGTATTTTCGACGCCAAATACGATGGTGGGAATTAAAATCCACATGCATTAATAGTTTTTTAATTATTTTATTCTATTATATGTTACAGTGCATAAATGTTGATCTAAGATAATTAGAGTTGCTTTATTTTATTTTGTTCTTTTTTTTATGATGTTTAGATTTTATTGTAAATTTAAAATTATTTATAGACTATTTATTAGGTGTATGTGAATATATGAAAATCAATTTTCGTTTTTCGTAAATGTTGTATGTAAAAAATTAATTTATAGTTCAATATTTAAGTTTGATTCTTTAAAACTGATAATTATTATTGTGTATTAGTTGAAGCTTCGTTCAGAATCGTTTTATTGAAGAAATGATTTATCGTTTCTTTAAAATTCAATATACCCGTCAAGAGTATCCCATCCGACGTGCGTAGTACACACTTTTTTTAAACTTGTGTTTTTGTTTATGACATTAACAGAGTGAAAAAGACAATGTAAGCTATTTAATGGGAAATCGTGGGTTTTCAAAATGTTTTAAAATATAAATTCGGGATGTATCTAAAAATTTATTTAATTCTACATTAAAAATTAATAATTTATTACTCGGATACGTTTAAAACTACAATTTAAATATTGTCAAATATAATACATTAATTTATAAAAGATTTTATTCAAGCTTTTATGATTCAATCCCTTTTGTACGAGCGTCGAGTATTCGAATCACTTCGATTCATGTGTAATTTTCGGTAGGAATAAAAGATTATCGTATTGTCATTTATCATAAATAATAACGATATGTAATCAAATTACCGCAGAGCAACCAATATGTTTACCTCGGAGCTCTTTCAGAATTGTGGTTTGGAGTTAAATGTCTTATCATTTACGTATTATCTGTGGTATAAACAGAGAAAATAATATATTTTGTGCAATGATAAGTGGAGAAAAAAAAATTGCGGTTATCTAAGATCCACCAACCGCTGTTTCCCAATGTCCCGTCACCGTGATTAGTGTGTTCCGTAGAAGGTAATTTCGTGTGCGTGCCTCTTTTCTCTCTATACAGGGTGTGGCTTTGGATTCTGATGAATTGCCGAAATAGCCGTGTACCAAGATATGTAAGGTAAACGGCAAACCCGTTTACCTTACATATCTTTACCAATTAAAGTTCATCAATTTTACACGATTAGTAATTTACTAGTAATGAGAATTTATGGGAGGTAAAATTGTGTAATATTGTAAAATTAAAAATTAAAAATATGCATTTAAACCCATTAAATATACATGAAAAATATATTGAATTTTATTATTATTATTATTTTGATTAATTTTCATAAATACTTACATTCTGGTGAGTAGTAATTAATAAATAAGAATATAAATGTTTTGCACTCACAAATAATGTAAATTTGTTGCATTCAGCATCTGAATGTACGGTTATTTTTACAACAAAACGACTGTGTAAATAAATATATTTTAAATGAGAAAATTTATATAAATCTAAAATCAAACGTGCATTTTATAGCTTGCATTTTTTTCATACCTGTAAATTTGTGTTTTTTTGCTTAACTCTTTTTCAATGGGATACATTTTATAAAAAATACGCTTATAAGAACAAAACTATTAAGTGTCTCTATTAGGTGGCTACTTTTCTCGAGTATCTTATATCAAAAGAATTATATCAGCATAAATGCTTATTGTAATTATTGAATTATAGATTGTATAATTATACAATATATAATAAATACAAATTTTCAAAATATGCAAAAATTAATCACGAATATGAACTCATTAGGTTACGAAACAAATTTTTAGCTCACCTAGTTGTATATAGTAGAAACAGGTAAAAATATGCGAATTCTGTAACTTTTCATGCCTAGTATCCGTGGCGAACGCGCATGGCTTATGCATCCAACTCGAGAAATACGACAAATTTTCGAATCCAAATAACAAAACAAATATTGTCTTTTGTTCAGCATAAAACTGAAATTCGTCAGGTATTACTGCCGCACCCCGTATACCATATTTTATATATGTATTTTTTTCCTCTCCGTCGTCATTTTAGAGTTTCGCAGACGACGTTTCTTCTTCTTTTTCATTTTTTTTTTTGTTTGTTTTTATCTCGTTTCTCTTAAAACAGATATAAATTTCAGAAACAGCGGCGGAGGTGCCGTTATCGCCGCACGTCCCCTGTGGTTTTTGTCGATATAGCCACCGCCGCCGGTGGGGTGATAGCAAATTAACTTGGGCCCCGACCTCGGAACCGCAACCGTTTGCGCGGGCGAGAGACGGAGTGAGATGATTAAAGGCCGCCTCCAGTAGACGTAAGAAAATATGTATACATTATTTTATACGTGTATTTATGCAGACCAAAGAGTAGTTTTCCGACGATATTCCCTAGCGAATCCCCATTGAAGTCCGGTCGCCCGTCTTTACATATTATTATTATTATAATTATTACGCATTTTCTAAGAAACGTCTCTCAACTCACCCCTATCACGATCACGGTTAATTAATACGGTCTACACCCCAAACGGCGAGCAGCCGGGTGGATTTTAAATTTCATCGTCGGCATGGAATTTTCGCTTCGAACTCCGGCGAAATCCCGAGGCCGAGTGTTTTCATTTTGCAGGTACACAGGTACGCGAGTGCGTATGCGTATTACGAATGGAATGAGAACTTTTGTAAATCGCATATTTTTGTCTATTTCTTCTGTTTATAAATAGATGAGCTGAAAATTTATTTTGTGATATGGTGAGTCCATATTTGTTTTTTTAATATTTACGAGTATAATAAATTATATTTTTTTAGATTTATGGAAGTGTTTTCCGTTTAAAAAATATTTATTCGGACATTGGATACTTAATGTAAATAATTTACTTTATTTACGAGTACAAAATATTTATTCTTTATATTTTTTATACAGCTAAAATTCCAAAACTAGTACAAGAATCTTGAAATAACTTTCAACTATTATCAACAATAATCGGGTGAGAGCTGATATGATTTTTTTCCGGCATCTGATAAACCGATATCTGATCGGATAGTTCAAAACAAAAAGCATGAGCTGATATTGAAAATAATCGATATATAAGTTGAAAATTCATGAAATCAGGAATGTGCTTTTCATAGTTCAAAGATTTTTGACGGTTTTTCTCTAAAAGTATCTGGTATTATATTCCGACATCCTTAACACTGGTTCATGTCGATACTCATCTCTAACAATAATGTTATATAGAAATAAACATTTTTTTTCAATTGAATCGGATCTTTTTTGGGGGGATAAATATAGAAATTTGGAATAACCTAGATTTTTTTAATGTTTTATCAAAAAAAAGTTTTTATTTTAAACCCTCAAAGGCTTTTCCCCCTCATCTCGAATCATTTGACTATAATAATTACTGAAAATCACATTTTTTCATAATATAAAACATCTGAATTTAAGAATAAGAACGCAAAATTTGTTATTTTTAAAATACGTACATTAGAAAATTTGAAAAAAAAATATTATACTGTAAACCCAATGTTACAAACGAAAAGCGATAAAATATAATAAGATTTTATTTATCTACTAAATAAACATCGCCTCTGCAGAGATTTTTTTCCTATCGACGTCCATATAAATATATTATACATATTGAACATTAATAACATCATGTTATGCTCGCTATAGGTTGAAAGTTATTAAAAAGTTTGAAAATAAAGTTTTCGTTCTCAATCATAAATCAAAATTTCTATATTAATATACCGAGGTTTTACGTCGAACTGTTCCTTAAAAATTATTATAAATTATTATACATTATTGTTCTACATAAAATTTTTTTTTTAATTTAAAACGACTTATAACTTTTTACTTTATAGTTGTTAAAGTAAAAGCCAATTATTAAAACGCGTTGCATACATTTTACGGATAACGGTAAAAGTGTGTACACGCATTTTATGCTTAGGAAAATTAAATCGTAAAATATTATTTTTATGAAAATAATGTTGGCGGTAAGTATAAAATCGGTCGATTTAATAAAAACGACAGTGACGTTAGATGTTTTACGACGCCTGACGAGAAGGAAAAAACCATTTTTCCCTTTTTTTTTTTTTTTTTGCATTGTAAAACATGAACTTTAATTTCGGTTTCAAAGACAATCCGATGCCGGCGATCTGCAGGTACTCAAAGAACCGACGTAAACCAAAAAGAAAAAAAAACCTATTTTCTTTTTTTCATATGTGGTCGTTTATACGCTTTAATTTTTTTTGACATTTCGCAAAATAATATAATAATAATGTAATACTCGCAGGTGCGCCGAAAAAAAAAAATAATAAAGACAATAAAAATATTTCTTTCGAGTCCGGTGGTTGTTGACCTGACATTTTATCAAACAATATAATATGATAATATACCTCCGCGCACGTTTTACAAGGCCTTTGCGATGCTTTTATCCCAAACGATTTATTATTATTATTATTATTCAAAACCGTTTTTGTGATAATATTATTATTATTATAATAAAACTTAATTGAAATTCTCCGCTCCAAAGTCGCACGTAGTGTTCGGATTAATCCGAGTTTTGTTATAATTTCGCCAGGTAAATCACAAGGATTTATGAAAAAAAAAAAAATAATAATAAATAAATAAGTAAAATATATGATAATAAAAACGTGCGCCGGAAATATTAATTTTTTTTTTTTTTTATGCCCTCCAAAATATGTCAGTGTTAATTACTGTAATGCGTTTAACTGGAACGCACAACTGCTTCTGCAGCCGGTGGAAAATTCTTCAACACTTTTACGGAATAATTTTCACGTTGAAATGATAACATAAAAGCACCACGACGATATTATACTTAAAAATCGCATTTTGTAATCAGGTTTCAACATTTTTTTCCATGTTTTAACGCTCGACGATAATAATATTGTTTCGAATTTAATTTAATTAGACGTGCGTCCGGAATTAATTAATTATTACTATTATTATTATTTTGTAATTGCTTTTGTACAACGGAATTTGGATTTTTTTTCTCGTTTACAATGTTATTATTAAACGTCATCCCGTACGAAACACTTGAATGCTGCATCAAAGAGCGACGCGCGTGTGTGTTTCCATGGTAATGTTTTTTTTTTTTTGCAATCGAATTTTTGCGTATCGAATTAATTACAATAATCCATGTGATTTGACCGCATGACACACTGGTCGAATAGCAGTGTTGAGTGACATGTAGAAAAATTTATCTAGATAGAAATCTGCATTTTATCTAGATAAATATATAATACAAATAAATAATTTTTTTTTATGCCTCTCCCATTAGATATTTCTAAAAACGCCTCCGTGACTGTGTATGAGACTTATGATTTAAAATTTAAACTGCGCTTTTTAAACTGTTTACAACAATAATAATAATAATAATAATTATTATTTTGTTTTACATGGCCATTGCCACGCTGTAAATCGTTTCGGTGCGAAGAAATCAAAATGATATAATCTTAATTCCAGAACACGTTCTTGTATTCGTGCCGTACGACGACAACAACGTATTATAACGACTATCGCGTCGTCTCTCGTAAACGATGATTTTGCCCTTTTTTTTTTCCTGTTGACGATAAATCGCACGAAATAACACGAATAACAAATATATGCGAATAAAACGCAAACGGCTCTAAGAGTCATCCCTTATCGGCGACGGGCGACAAAGACGGCACTCGACACGATTGTTAAAGTTTGAAAATTATTTTCAACGCATCGCGTATGTTAAACTCACGCACTGCCACCGAGTTTGAGAAAAATTATTTCACCGAAAACCTCAAGTCGTTTACCAGTGACGTGTAGTGACAATTAATGGGGCGGCAAACTGTTCAAAAATATTGTATTTATTTGCATATTATTATTACTATTATTATCGTTCATTTTTCTATAGCGAATGTGTTGTGACTAATAATAATTAATCATTTATTTATATTTTACGACATATAACATATGACGCTGAAATCAGCTTAGTCGCATTTATAAGCAGTGTCGGGCATTATCTAGATAAATAATTAACTATCTTTTATCTTATATAGATAATTAAAAAAATAATTATCTTCCATTTTATCTTAAATAGTTAAAAGTTTTATCTTAAATAATTATATTTATCTTGATAAATCAATCTTAAAGATGATAATATTTTTGTACATTCCGAGTAGGGCGTAGAAACTAGTGCATTTAAAATTATATTTTATTTATTTTTTATAACATTTTTTCTTTCTGTTGACACGTTTTTTTGATCAGAAACTTTTTGGACCAGAATTAGGCACTATAATATGGTACTTTAATAAGGTCGTTTTTCAAATATCTCAATAGTTTTTCCTATATTTAGAAAAAATATCCGTAATTTGACAAAAATGCCTTGAAAATTTTATTGTTTAATCTAAACTTTATAAAAGCCGGACATACTTCGCACGATGGGTGTACTTCGCACGACGGGTGGTATTCTCTTGACGGGCGTATTAAATTTTAAAGAAACGATAAATCATTTCTTCAGTAAAACGATTTTGAACAAAGGAAATTAATAATATAAGAAAAAAAAAATTTTCGA